>JAGXCT010031860.1:0-29812 GCA_022495035.1 Philopotamus ludificatus
TTTGCTAATATGAAAGATAAGCATAATTATGTTTTTCTGCAATCGGTATTTTTTCCAAATTCAATAGATATCAAACGTCGACTCAATAAAAACCGCCGACAATAAAATTCGTGAAATATATGAATCGTGAAAAAAAACATAATTTGATTTGTGTCTTATCATTGTTAGGCGAAGAAATGCGAACGTGCGAAAACATAAATTGTTCCTCTATCTCTCGGCTCGGTTGATTGAACATTTCCGTACTGGGGCGAGAGGTGGTCCTGGGCCAGCCTGTACACAAGTAAACACCATAAAAATGATGTAAAAATATCACCTCATTGTTGAACATAAAAAATTCTCCGGCACTCTCTTGGCTCCAGATCAAATTCATTTATTTATTCAGCGCCGACGTGTGACTTGTCCCGGAATGTATTCGCCATAATTATTAGCTACATAATAAAAAAAAGTGCGAAATAGTATTTTTATTATCGCTGTAAAAAAAATAATCATATATTGTCAACGAGCTGAAATTCGCCATTTTTTTCTTATTCATTTTAAAATACACTCTATTTTCCATTCGATCAACAAAATGCTTTAATACTTTTGGGCCAGCGTGTAGTACATGGAATAAATCTCAATTTAATCTGATTGGATTTAAATGTTGGTTTGGCGTAAAAAAATGCAATAAATTACTTTTAAAAATTCTTTCCATCACTAAGAGTTTGCACAGCTCGAGTAATAATTAATCGCAAAATCAGATAATCTCTTGTAATAATTTTTTAAATTTAAATTTTTATTCTATATATATATTTTTTGCGCTCTTGTGTAAAAAAATAAAATGCACAGATGTTATCGCGCTAAAATTAAAAAACTTTTTTCATGAGCGGCAAGAAATGAAAATTTTTCTATTCGAAGTTTTTCTATTAAAATAATACGAAAACCTTTGACGAGCGACGAGAAAATATATTTCAATAAATTCGCGATTTGCCATAAAATTACATGATATCGGTTTTTATTGGCCCAAAAATAATCTCAATAGTAAAATGTCGTCGACATTATATATTATTCATGAAAAATATAACGCAGTGAATTGAGGAGCAACCGTGCATAAGACTTGTGCCAAAGAACGAATGGAAAAAACAACGAGAATAACAAGAGGACGACCCTTTAGTCTTTTATATACACGGGCTAGTTAATGCCGGCAAAATAAATGGATTTTACATGAAATGGTTAACTCAAAAGGTTCAATGCTTAAATGCTTTGACTGGCCTGAACAGAATAATTTATCTCGAGTATATTTTTTTATCGTGGCTCTCTTTTAAGTAATTGAATCCGTAATCCGAAAGGATTGATTACGGCTCGAGTATTATTATTGAGATGACAAATAATATAATTATATATTTAAATTTATTCATATAATATGTTATTAAAAAAAATAATACAATTGTTTCCGCTTAATTGAGACCCCGATTTAACTGCAGCACCTCCAAAGAAATGGAGGAAAAATATATTTTTATATAATAATATATGTGTCTATTGATTATGTATTATGTATACGAAAATATAAATTAAATTTAACGACGCGCGGTATAAAACAAGAGCGCTGTCCGCTCGTCAGCGCTACCAACGTCGTGTATTGGATGGATCCAGGGCGGCAGCGGGGTGGGGGGAGTCGGTCTCGTTGCTAAGCGCTATGTTGCGCTGTGACTCGGGGCAGTCTAGGGTCACTTTTAAAATATTTATTCTTCTGCAGCACCCCTAAATATTTTAACTACGAGCCACCACTGAAAAAATCTCAAGGAACAAAAACCAAACAAGGGAACTATTAATAATCAGATTCAAGATTTTTTCAATCATTTCATTATTTCATCACATTCGCTGGGCATATGGACCATAATGGATGTACCGTATGGGCCAAAGGAACCAGAGTCTCACACATGACATGAGGACTCCCCTTTTGTGTCAATACCGCGGGGATTGTGAAAAGTTTTAACTTTATAATTAAATATAATTGTTTGTACCTCATGTCTATAATCTTTTTCAATTATTTATAGAAATATATATAATTATAACAATTTACCCTAAACTTACAGACGAAATTTTTGGGGCACATGTATCCCATTTAAGCGGAATCTACCGTAAAACATTATTTAAATTTCTTTTTCAACATCTGCATCTCAGAAGCTGTTTTAGGAACGCAATCAAAAGTTTTTAATCTTTCTCCAATCCTACAAAGTTAAGATAATAAATGCTACTAGAAAGAGGATAGGAGATTTCTGCAGTTTCGACAGTCATTCCCATAGGAATCTATATTTTAATATATTAATCCCTCTTTAAGAAAGTTCTTAATGTCCTAAGCGCTGTGAGTGCAGAATGAATTTTTAAACACTTAAGGCTTAAGTTTCTCTTGGGCGTTATTTTCTGGATAAGTCTTATTTTTGGGAAAATACAGTACTTCCACTGGGAATTGATATTTTTACGTAGTAAGTCCATTCAAATCATTCCTCCTAAGTAGGAGCTTCTAATATTTTACTCATCATCGTTCGAATCAAATTAAAATCAGGGAATTAAGAAGCATGTCAAATTTTATAGGATCATTTTTTTGTAAGATAAGTACCCAACATTAATTATCCGAAAGGTCGCCCATCCGAATACTATGATAATTAGATTATCATTATTTTCCTTCAAACTATGGCTTTATTTTAAAACAAAGACTAATTTTTAGATATTTAATTTTACATGTTAAATCTACTTACTAATCCAACACACCATTTTCGAAATAGATTGCAATATCTCTCTCTTTCATTTTTAATCCTTTTTTCTATTTTTATTGTATTTTTAGTAGTACTTTATGAACTTATTATAATTAAGATATTTTTTTGTTCGTTTTATTAACGATAGATATAAGTTTTCCACTCTAAATCAAATATTTTGCAAATCAAATCCACCCTTTTGCAAATCAAATACACCCTTTTGTAAATCAAATACAGTGGAACCTCTCATAACGAGCATAATTCGTTCCAGAATCTTGCTCGTTGTGTGAAGCACTCGTTAAGCGAAACTAATTTTCTCATATAAATCAATATGCGAAATATTTTTTTAACGTTTATTCAAATGAAATTACATGCTTATAAATTGTTAAAGATCGTAACAACCTGGATAAAAACATTTTTAAAAATCGAAACTAGCTTATTATTTATTAATTTATGACAAATAATTAATTATTTTTTACTAAGCTGTCTAGGAACATTTGTTTTAGCCGACTGTTTAAAATTTGGGAAAATGTGACACAGCGTTATCATTTAGATATGTTTTGTAGCCCTTTTTATAGCCCACCTCCTTAATGGGATGATGCTTCTCAAGTATACGATGAAACAGTTCCCATGCTTTCCAACCCACATCTTATTGCGTCAGAAGATTGTTTCTCTGCTACTTCCTCTTCCTCCAAACTCTCCTTCATAATTTCTTATGCGAATTACTCGTTATGCAAGGTGCTCGTTAAGAGAGGTTCCACTGTACAACTTTTACAAATCATATACAACTTTTTGCAAATCAAATTGACCCTTTCAAAAATTAAGTTTGAAAATTTGCAAAGGTTTCAAAGAATCCTTTGCAATATTGTAACAAATTTAAAAAATAATTGGGGGCTCAATAAATATGTTCTAGAGCCATAATAATATATTTAGAACAAATCAGACCCAAAAATGTTGGCTCAATAAAGCAGCTAGTCCATATAATTAAATGTATTTTTAAACTTAAAATAAAATAATTAAATATTACTATTATTATATATTAATTTAATACATTCGCGTATCTCGAAATAAGCTTAATATGCCTTTATCTAAATGTTTTTATGTAGATTCTCTATTTTATGCAGAGGAAATGTTTGGATAGCTGTCAGTAACTGTCCAAAGTGTCAGTACATATCTTTTTTCATATGTAAGCATGTAAATCCATAAATAAAAAAAATCCATTTAAATCGCAATATGTATAAATCAAATCTTGATTTCATATATATATATACTAAAAAAATAGTTCAGCTTATTTCAGCATAATAACAGATGCCATCGAATCTATTTATTGTATGATGCTTTGTGGATTCCACAACAAGCGATAAAACACATTCAATACAATTCCTTGATTTTATGACACTTATTTTGATTTTGTCTAATACGAATTGACGAGGCCTAGAGTCCTCATTTTATTTGCGGTCCACAAAGGCAACCGAACGGAATTACACGCCAGCAACACAATAGCCCAACAAAAACATAAACACTGTAATTCACAGGCTGGTCCAGATAGAGCCGACAGATGATACAGACACATACCGGCGATAAAGTATTTTTATGTGTTTCCAAATTACATCTCAATGCCACGATTCCGGATCACGAATGTGATGTAACGCGATCTGGCATCGCCGGTCGGTAAAGTATTGACGCCGGCCACAAAGTTGCCGTCCAATATAACGGCGCGGGCAACACACGACTTTATGTCTCTGGCACTTTTTGCGGCTCGCTTTCCAGCCGTTAATTGTTTTATCGGACGTTTCGTTGCACTTTATTGCTTATTTCCATTAGGATTACAATCGCATTGTTGCTTTAATGTGTACACATCGTGTCTGTTGTTTGTTGCATGTTGCATAGTTGCAGACGGTTCGGTAGAGCCATATATCATACTTCTTATCTGATTTTATACTTTTATTATTTATTATATACTAAATAATTTTAATTGCAATGGCTTTGACACGATTCTACATCCATTATGATTTCCATATATTTTTCTCGTATTAAATCTTTGTTTCAGATACTTCAATATACAATTACTATCTTAATGGGTTAATAATTAACAAAATATTTTCTATTCATAGTGAAACATAATTTTAAAGTCATAGTAATCAATGAAAGTTAAATATTGTTTTTGGCTAATATTTTTTTTCACATTTTTAACATCTTTAACCTAGCCGTGCCGATTATTTGGGACCCTAAGTTTTTGATTTTTCTCGTATAAATCTTTAATATAAATCCTATATGTCACAAACTTTTTTTTATTTGTCTAAAAAAGTCTAAAGAATAAATATTATAAATTGCGAAAAAAATTGAAACAATAATATTCGCTCCTGTTGGGACACGCTCAATGTTTCTTCTCGCTCGCATCCGGTACGTTGGTAGGTCATCATACCCACTATAGTACGAGCATAAAGGGGATGTTAAAAATACAATTAGTTTTATATAAATGTAAAATACTTTGTACATAAGATTTTCTAAAACCTCTGTCAACATTGTATTTTCTATATGTATCTTTTCTTAAATAAAGATGTCACTGTCTGGGACGTAATCGGCGGCGAGTCCTCAGTCTGCGGCGAGACATCGCCGAATGTGCGTGTCACTTCTTACGCGTCATATTGATTAGTAAAATATCGACCAAATTATGAAACATATCTTGGATAACTGTTTTTATACATAGAATAATCCATTTGAAAAAGGTCAAAACATTGATGAAGATTTTATCAATATATTTTTACTTGAAATACTTAGGGTCTATTTGCTATAATAAATAGACCCCCTTCGGACGAAGCGATTGGTTTCGAGCCACCGTGACGTTAGTTAATATCTAATTTTATACCATTATTAATTCCAGAAACTTTATTTTATACATATATTTTTTTTAACCCAAAGAACAAAAAAAAATTAGTCATAGTCACTCATTTACCTAAATTATATAATATTTTCGGTATTGATATATCCTAATTCTTTTATATCTAATAATTTATTAGTTTTTTTTATACAATTATTTTAGTCGTTAAATTTTTCAGTGGATAATTCGTGAAATTTCGGGGGAAAAATATGCTACATCTAAATGGTTAATAAGTTTTATTTATAATCAGTTTTACTAACTTTAACACATTGCGATACGTTTTCACGTGATAGCAAAACTAACGGAAAAGTCTGTTCACGTTCGTTCTTGATATAGATTTAAATTACGTTCAAGGTATGTATCGTTAACCCTCCTATAGCTCTTCCTGATATAGATCGGAATGTGGGGCAGACCCTTCTATAATGCTACAATCCCATGCGAAATAAATATCAATGCCTTTTAGTGGACAACAAAATATTAAAGCGCGCTTGAACAAACTAAAAATAGAAAAAGGTAATTTAAAATACGAGTGTATGGAAAATTGTTTGATGTATTGATTTCGTTATTCGTAATTAAAAAAACCTAACCCTAAATTTTGTATGGGTGCCAAGTCTTCTATAGAGCAAAAATATAGCAAATTTTCTTAGAAAAAATACGACACAGATTTTTTTGCAAATACGTCGTAGAACTCTGAGGTCAGAAGACATCTCGAAGCAATTCAAATATAATTTGTATACAGAACATTGAACTGACACTTTCCAGGGGTGTTCAATTTTATTAATAAACTAACATTTTATCACGCTGGTACATGCACCACTGAAAATTTAATTCCCTAGTTTCATAATGACTCCTTAGATTTATAGATTTCCCTAGAATTCATCGAATTTATGCTTATGACATTATTTTTTTAATCGTCAAAATATTTTAGGCGTAGATCTATAGATAAAATAATATAAATCGTATTTATTATGAAAATAATCTAACCACAACTGCTATAGTTAATTACGTTATCGCATCATTTAAATCAAGCTTTAATTTTAATTAAAATAATCCAGAGTCATATTTACATCTTAAATCGACGTCGATAATATTTCAAGATTATCAGATCAATAAAAATTGAATTAATATATAATAAACATTATTTTAATGCATAGAACAAACATAAAATTTAATTGAAAACATCGAAACAGATTGATGAACCAAAATTGACACCTATAATTTCGCTATCGTCTCGGGATCACAGATCCGTAATTGCCATAGCGTCCAACCAGAAACTGGATCGTCTCACAAAAAGGCCATAACTCATGGGCGGCGATAGAGATCGTCTCTAAAAAGCCTCGGACACAACAGCCTCTGGCGCTTATCAACAATAGCTGTATGTTTTTCACGTGTAAAGATATAATTTCTCTGCCCACCTGCTTCCTAATATCTTATCTATTGTCTAGATAAATATTTAACAACATTCCTCTTACTCCACTTATGGACGGGCGCCGGAGGCCGCGTGTAATTCATCACGATGGTTCAGGTGCTAAAAATACACTTGCCAATCGATTACCGACGAGCACTCCGTGTCTGGACCATATATGGCACCATTTCAATGGATATAATTCCAATCTGCATTCAACGTATCCTGAAACTATCATTAATTTCACTTTGCTTACCTTTTTTGTTTATTATTTATATAGCGAGATAATTAAAATCGTTCAATATCAGCCTCTGTTTATTTGCATTAAATGCGAGCCTCATTCAATATCATCGGAATGGAGTCCTAGTTCCTGTTAATTTCCTGGGGATGATTTTATTTTTATCCAGATCTTTCGGCACGATTTATAGCATCGATTCTCTGTACTATCGAAATATTTATACGTACGAAATTGCAATCATACGTTTTCATTGGCTCGGATTGAGACACAGCAGAGCGATTTGCATGTTTGATTAGCCGCCGAAGCATGTGTGGCCAATCAAATATGCAAAAATCTATCTATCATAATTTATCTATGTTAATTACCGGCTCTAATTAAGCTATTAATTTTTAACGTGACTTATATGGACTATTTTTTTTTTATTCAAAATTCATTCCGTATAACCCGATTATTTCCTCAATAAAACTTCTCTGTTATAATCATCCATCTGCGTCGTTTATCTTTTAAAACTTTCCGAATCAGATAGCGAAGTTGGCCGCGTTTTCATGAAAATCGCGCAATTTAAATATTTAATGGCTCCGTTGTTGTTGTGTTCCGAAATTTTTTTCGCGCAAAATAAATGACAGAATTTTAATTCGAAACGTGAAATGACAATCAAAGCTTTAAATTATGTCTGTAGAATTTTACCCGCGTTTCATAATTTAAAATATTTACAATCTGGAAAAGCGTGTTCGAGCCGAAATTGAATGGAGTTCTATCGTTTTTGTTTGCATGTACTTGTAATTGAATCTCATATCCAATTACCACACAAAATGATCGTTTCCGATGCCATTATTTCACAATTAATAATGAAAATAATATGTATTTCTGTAGCGTTCTGTGTTAGCACGTTAGAACGTGAATGAGTGCGTATTCCAATTATCTTGCCTTTCCAATTACTCCTAATTACTGTTGCATGCAATTATTTACTCTGCGTTATTATGATATAGCTACATAAAGAATATATTCATATTAAAATATTAATATTTTATGGATATAGCATTCATGCTAACGATCAGGTCAAAATAACGCCTCGAGTTAAACGTTATGGCATATCTATCTATGGCTAGAAAAAATATATATATAAATTTATACGTACACAATATATACATAATTTTCATAAATTATGCATTAACGACGAATTATGACGGCAGCTAATAATATTAGGATGATAAGAAAATAATTGCACTTATTGTATTTCGCCTAATAATTATGGATTAATTAATAATTCTAAACCTTTTCTACTTGCACCATATCCAGATTTATGTTTGTTCGTGATTCTAGGGAACTGCTTCCTTTCTTATATCTAAACACTATTAACCCTTTGAAGAGTGAGCATTTTTCTAAGTTTCACACGTCCTGGAAATAAGCTAATTTTTCAACTTCTTTTTAATTTATTTTTTTTAAGAATATTATTTATTGATTGTTTGTTGTATTTGTGAGGTAAATTAAAATAAATCAGTTTTTTCTCAATTTTTTTTTACCGGAAAACTTAATTTCTTCATCCAATTTTATTTAGAATTAATTTTTTTATGACAACTGTTATTGGCTTTTGATCACATAGATTTTTTTTTATATATTATTTAGAGATTTTCTTCACTGCTAAAAAATAATATTAATTTGTTCAAATTTATATATTATTATAAATCCATTTATTGTATATAATACAAAAAATTATAACATTTTGTTCAAAATTATAAGCGTGGCATTAAAAATATTGCGACATCAGGTATGGCCGTACATGTACGGTGATACTCTTCAAAGGGTTAATTAGTTCCAAATGTTATCATAATTAATTGTATACATATGTACAGAGTGGCCCAAAAGTCAATACAGTTAACCCCCCACTAGCACTAAAATCGGGACCGTGTGAGTTGGCATAGTGTTATTGGGGGTAAAGCCTGGCACGTTAGCCAACGTTTGACTGTATGCACTGTCAAACGTTGTAGTCGGCCTTGTATGTATTCGTCGCAATGCAACGGCGTGAATGCGACCGTTCAAGTTGGGGTTTGGCGGCGAATATTTCAGCGTGTAATTCGGGATAGTGTAATTGGGGTGTCCACTGTATTTCACTTTTATTCTTTCATAAACAGAAAACACACTTCTTGGAAATAATTTTTATTTAGTTTTAAAAATTACATCCTTTAAATAACCACCATTTTTCTCTTCACTAAGGCGTGAATCATCACCTGTTGTAATGCTCTTGGCGTATTCCTTCAATTTCTTCACGGATGTTGGACTTTGGAATTGCTGAATGATTCAAGAATTATTACGTTATACTTTATTTTTAAAATACCTCAACTGTAAGAAGTCTGAAGCAGTTAAGTCAGATGAGCGTGACGGCCAAGTAATTTCGGGATTTCGCAAAATTATCCCTCTCCCAGTACCGGCCGGAGTTTGAAGGCTGGCTGTCAGGGTTGGCTTGCATAGGGCAGTAGCACCATCTTGCTGCCACTATACCTCTGGTGTGTCAAAGACTACAGGATGCACGTGAAATTCCTTTAGCAGCATTCCCTGATACCTTTCACAGTGATGTACAGGTTTGGCCCCATCTTCATAGGGCGCATCCAAGAATCTTCTGTTATGACCACAATTCAAACTGTTACTTTTACGGGATGCAGACTACATTGGTGGACTATTCCGGATTTTCTGTCCTCCAGAATCGCATATTTTGTTTGTTAACAACCGGTTTAGATGGAAGCGGACTCCTCGTCGCCTATAACAGATTCTTCAGGAATGTAACCAGCTTCTTGCCTTGCAATTCTTGGATCTGGACAGCATACGCTAATCGATTCTGATAATCTGCTGTCTTCAGTTCCTGCACTAGCTGTATCTTATATACGGATAGATATGCAACATCTTTTGAATCCTCTGAAGCGAGGTTTGGAACATCTCCAACTGCTGGGACTGACTTTCGAGTTGACATTGAAAGCTATTCTTCAATGCTTCAGCGTACACGCTGAATGTTGTCCAGTGACCTCCCTGAACGTGGCTTCCCAGCACGTAGTAAATCACTCACATACCTCTGAATTTGAAACTGCCGGAATAAACGGAGTATAGTTTGTTTATGTAGTGGTTTTCTGACCCCAAAATGACACAATTGATCGTTTGTTTTCTATAGGGAATTGATTATTTTAATGCGTTGCTCAGTCTGAAATAATAATCTGAAATCAAATTTAAAAAAGTAATTATTTGTAGGACGTGATTTGAATTTTAAATGGTGCTGTGTTTATGGCAATTCACAGTATCCAAAAGTTCACGGTCCTTAAATAAAAGCTGTAGAGCTGCGTCGTTTTTCATGTGCTTTTAGCTATATTAAACAAAATAAGCGCCATTAGCCCTTATGTCCTTGAATATAATTTTTGGCAAAGTAACATTACGTGGAATACTTGAGAGTATGTAGTTAAATATATAATATTAGGCAAAATCTCTTGAAATGATGTATGATTAATATGATCATACTTTGCGTTGTATCCTCTCTTTTTCATACATTTGTTAGTCTCGCTTAACACGGTTTCGTTTAACCAGGTGATCTAGTAAAACCTATCTTCCGTGTTAAGCGAGGGATGGGTGTACATAAAAATATATTTTTCCCTAATATGTGTGGGGATGCTGCAGCTCCGCAGTGTATATGGATGAGCCGACCCTGTATATAACATAAAAGCTGACGAAAAAATCTTCGGAAAACTAGTTGTGTTTTTAACCTCTGCTACTTTTATTCGAATCTATGAGTTACTCCTTACAAATTTTTTTTTTTTTACAAATTTATTGCAAGAAGTATATTCTTATTTATTGCGAAAAATGAATAAGAAGCATCTATAGGATTTGATCTGATATCCGATTAAAATAATATTATTTTTTGTTAAATTAAATAAAAAAAACTTGATTCAAGTCGATGGAATGTCCTGGAATTATCCTGGAAAAAATTTCCTGGAAAAGAGTTCTTAAAGCAATGTTAATTACCATAGTATTTTTTTTAAATCCTGGCAAAAATTATTAGAAATCAAAACTAAATATATTTGTTCTTCGGAAAATAATAATGCTAAAAAAAATATTTATTTTTACGTGTTCGTTCATGTTCTTTATATTAATAAATAATAACTATCTATACTGCAATCAAACTATATAGTGCTTCCAGCTATATAATGACGTGTATGGCAATCCCTCTTATAGTGCTTCCTTCTAGAGCGCCATTTAACACAAAACGCTAAATTTTCTATAGCTAGAGGAGGATTGACTGAATTAACTAAAATAAGTAGATCCCATTTTATATAAGATGAGTGATTACGAATTATGTGCCAACATAACTTTTATTTTGACAATAATTCGCAATCATCCACCAATACTTTCTTCTGCTTTAATCGCCACCATTATTTATTCATAGATAAATTCGTAGTAGCGTTCCCGTACCTGTACGGCGTGGGGCTGGTAGTTAGACCGATTTCTCGTGCCTGCACGGCGTGGCGTCCAAACGGTTAAATTTATTCCTAACTGCTTTTCTAGCTATTATGCCATAGTCTATCTAATGCTTTAATGTACATATAAATATTTAATGTATCTAATATCTCGATCGATTTTGTTGCATAAAAAAATGGCTAAACTTACAAATATATTGAGATCCATCCATTCTTCGAGTTTTAAATGCAGACTGTATTAACTAGAAAAACCTTTCGATGACTATCGACTAATTTTTTCGCAATCTTTCGAGCAGTTAAATAGTGTTGCAATGTAATGAGAAAATATAATATAAAATACGACCCAGTGTTAAGAAGGAAATGGTGATTGGAAAAGTCAAGAAAATAAAAAGAAGAGAAAGTGGTTCTATATATAGGTCCAAATGAATCAAATGAAGGACAGGGCGCAAAAATTGTTGGTATTGCTGAATTAAGGAAATTTTAGGAGGATAATTGAAAATATTTCTTAATTTGGTTCTATCCAGGTCTTTTAATCCCTCAACTTCAATGTTTTAAAAGCTTCAGAACGAATTATTGTCCTTCTTCGTTGGTTCGAATATCCGTCGTAGTATTTTTCTTTCGAGGAAGGCCGCAGAGTTCCTTGCTTCTCTAATTCATGCGCTAATTAATTCAAGTCTCCCCCGCGTAATAATCACAGGACAAATTATGGTTTGGATTTTTTTTAATCTTAATTCTTAAATACAAAATTTTAATAAACTCCGCGCTTGCTCGAGTCGATTTGCGTGCAGATTGTTATGCAGATATAAAAAAATATCATTGATATTTTCCGCCTGCTTGTTTTAATTGCTCGTTTGGCATTTTTTTGTAATTACCCTTGTTTAAGCAGAGTCATAAATCAAGAAAAAACCATTATATTCTGACATAAAAATGGTGCATATTAAATATGCTAGTTACAATCAAAGATATAAACATTGTGCATTGAACTATTACCGCAATTATTTTCCTACGAACCTAATAGTTAAATGAAGCTCATTAAATGATTAGATATAACATTCAGTACACGATATCTTGCGAAAAGCTTAACACTATATAATTATGTGTATACGTTTATTAAACGTGAAGCAGAACTGCGCAGGCGCATCTACATAATTCATTAGGTTGCATTATGTTGCGAATGATCGTGCAATTTTCGTTCGTGTCGTGTCGATATTTTCAATTGCGTTCATTAACAACTTTTCCGCTGGCGAATTTTCTGCCGTAACACGTGCGCACTTTTCAAAATTGCCATGTCAAAATGGCGGCCGAAAGGCAAAATACAAAAAATGGCCGCCATTAAGCGCGTAATTTCGCGTTGCGAAACCGCTTGACGATTGGCTACGTGATTGATTACGCTTTCCGGGGGCCCGATTGCGAAATCGGATTCGCATTTTTGTTGTGTCCTGGTGGACCCGAAGGAAACCAGGCCAGGATAATTAAAATTACATTAGGGATCGCCAAGTGAGTAGCCAGACTGGAGCAAGACGTGAATGGAATACGGGATCGCGGTTGTCGTGTGCAGTGAGACATGACCCCCGAATTATGCGAATATCGACTCGGTTATGCTAATTCTAATATTTGTCGGCATAAATTTTCGATTATTTATGTTTGAGACATTTGACTGATTGACCGCATAATCATTTTGAAACAAACGTTTTAATGAAAAACCTCGTTTAGTAAAATCGTACCAGTAATAAATTTAAAATAACTTTTACTCGTAATATTCGTAAGATCAATATTTAATCAAAATCTTAATCGCATATATAATTTTACATTATTTTTTTTTGTCTTAAAATGTGATCTATGGACCTAAAGAACTATTAATTAAATAAGGCGAAGTTTAACGAACATAAAAGATGTGATAGGACCTCTTAGCTTTATTCCTAATTTCTTTGTCTCGACAACAAAGAAGTAGGCATGTTCGCTTATCTTTGTTATCCTAAGAAACTTCATACGACATCCAATTTATTTGATTAGCCAATGTGTTTCAAATGTAACTGTACAATGGACCATTTAGATTCGAGTTTCTATAATAATTATTAAATGCTAAACCTGGGATTTCTATTCAATACTTATTATATTAATATCTCTCATTAGTCTAGGCCAGTGATGGCGTATCTTTTAAGTTGAATTGTGGATGAATTATAATTGGTTAAAAAATCTAACGTAACTCTAAAAATATCCATAATTTTTGGTTTTATTTTTATTTAACTGCAAAAATAAGGTCTCACTAAAGTATGCAAAAATTGGGAATAAAGTCATCGATAGATTTCAGGAGGCTTAATTGGTTCCAAACATTCAAAATCTTCTGTTTTACAATAATACAATTGTTTTATAGATTTACAAGTATGCAATTTTAGGTTCAGTTCGTTGATCTGTAAAACTGAGTATCTGTAAAATCATAAACCTGACCCACTTATGATCATCGAGCTGAGGAAAGTTTGCCAGATCCTTATATTTAAACTTCACACTTCACAAATCGCTGAAATATTTTCCTCAGCTCTGCAATCTCACATTATTAAACATCAATTATAGAATAAATCTTCTTACTGTAAAAATGCTATTAATTTTTTTAATTCTGTGAAAATATAATTCAATAGCTTCCATAAACCATTTAACAATTGCTACATTTTTTCTACCATTTTGGGTGTTTAATATGTCAAAACGATCCATAGGTTTGCCATCACTGATCTAAGGATTGATAACATAATGCAAAAATAATACAAAGTTTGATGAAAAAATAATCCTAATTTTTGAATTTCGAGGAATGTATATATTCAATTGTCACATTTTTTTCTTGTTGGCTGATACACTTGTCTCTGACGTATCTTGACATTGATAGATAGAATGATCAATGATTTGAGTTGATGATAAATTTGTAGCCAAAAACAATACAAAGTAATTTATTAGCCTCAGTATTCACTGGACATAGATCTGCGACTTTTCCTATTTTCGAGTAGTAAAAACATGTCGACGTTTTATCAGTATAGAGGAGTTAAAACAGAATCCGTGTTTTTTTCTATCACATCTCGTCGTATCCAACTTTATTTTTTGGAATAAAATTTCTAATACTTTACAATAAAATAATAATATTCCTACAACTCTTACTTTTCTATCCATCTTTTTAAAAAAAACTAGATGGTTTCAACTCAAATTTCGAATCCAAATGATTTTTGACTTTATCTACATTTTTTTTGTCTTTTGAATGCTCTAAAGATCAAAATAAGTCAGAAGGTGCTAAATCTGGTGAATACGGAGGACGCGGTATAGAACTGGTCCATAAATTTCGTCAAAAAAATCAGTATACAATGTCGAATTTATTCTTCGTCGGTTTCAGGCTTCGACATTTTTACGTTGCGGTCCGGGGGACTCGAAAACGCGTCCTCGCGGGCCAACGTAGAAGTAGGGGGACGCGTTTTCGAGTCCTCGTTGGCGCTGATGTTAAACCAAAATCATTTATATTTCATTGATACGCAGCCCACACTTTGAGAAGTTTTAAACTATTATTTTTTTACATAGAGATAACCTTTCTGAACACAACAAAAAATATAATAAAAATATTGACGTAACTTAAATGGTATCAGAGTTACATCGATTTAACTGAAGTACTTAACTTTTGCTATTTTTTTCGCGAAATCGCTCGGCACAACGCAAAACTCGGCGCCGATAATATGTGTTAATAATAAAATAAGATTTTTAAAACAAAAAATAAAACTGACGAACCATACAACAAGAAAAAATCGAACAGTGATGTTTTCTCTACCGTGACGGGACTCAAATGAGAGCGTACGAAAATAATGGGTTTTCCTTGCCGATATCAGATTACTATTTTTAAGAAACAAAATAAATAGTATCGTTCGGGATTTTAATCCTATTTACTTGAAATAAAATATAATATAAGTTTCATCTCTTTGTATATACGAACAATAATTAGTATTTTTGCTATCATTATAATTAAATTTAATCCTTAACTGATCCCCAATATGTTACCTAGTCTCGGTACTTTTGATTCTCAACACTCAAGGACCCGGTCCCGCGTTAGTGCGGAAATTTTCGTAAACGGTAAACACCCGCTCCCGCACTAACGCGGGTTCACACAAAACATGTTATCTAATGCGCTACAAAAGGCTTTCTTTTAAAGTTTTACGACTCGACATAGTTTCATTCATTGCTTTCTCATGCCCTTTGTAAAATATATGACATGTATTTATTTATGATTAAAAACTGTCCTTGAAATAATAAATTATTTGATCGAAAAACTTTCCAGTACTTACAACAATTGTAACGAATTTAGATTTTTGTTTATCCATTCAACAAAATAACTTTTTTGGAATATTTATGTGGCAAAACCCCTCACATCCTTTATTACAAAGCTAAAATTACCTACATACTACATAAAGATATCTATTTGTTTTTTATCGTCTAAAATACAACAAATCATCATTTTCTACAGCGCCTGAAAATTTTATTTCTTATCTAAATATTCTAATAATCTAATATAAGCATACCTATACGTATAATAATTTCTTTTGACCAAATTATCTCCAATAGGAAAAGTTACTACGCATTTTTAAAAGAGCCGCGCAAAATCCTAAGATCGGTAAAAAGATGCGGGTTTAGGTGTAAGTTTCGTTTTGTAAGTAACAACAGGGTGCTTGAGTGTTAATATGGGACCTTCCTTTTTGAAAAATCTTTCATGAATTTCGAAAACTGTAACGACGCAAAAGATGAATCCTCACGCCATTGTGAGCCCAGACTCCCTTGGCCTTGACTGCTATACGATAGTCGGGTAAGACCCAGACGTTCAGCTAGTGCGTGTCTTGTAGCTGATTAATGATGATGGTGATGTTGATTACATAACTAATTAATAACTAAAACTGGGATGAAATAGCGATGAAGTATATGTATTTATTATTATTTTAATTTAGTTAAAATCTTAATATTCAAAAGCGCTATTCTAGTTACATTAAAACTTTCAATATGTGACAGACTCTTAGAGATCAATCAAAATTTTCAGCACACACATAATCCCACAGAGAATTAAACTGTCGTGATTAGTGCGTATGCTACAGAAACGATCGATCATTTTGCACGCATATGGGAAAACATGCTGTACCAAGAAATAAAAATAATAATAAAATTTTGTTGTCCACGCGAAATTTGGAGATGCGAAGTTTTAACAAGCTCTTTATGAAACGTACATTTAACTACTCGGAATAAAATGGCGAAATTCACGCTTGTTGGGCTATTATATCGAGAAGGAGAATTTTCTCTCGTTTTATGTGAAATATTATTTTGTGCGCGCATAAGAGGAAAATAAGTCGGAAAATATATGAAAATTATATGAAAAAAGTTTGCATTAAAAACACGCTCTCTTTACATTTTCCAGCGATAAAAGGAGAAAATTGGCGCAAAATAAATGCATTTTCGCGACGTTATGCTTCGATATGATTTTTTTTTAAATCATATCGAAGTGGATACTCGACTTGATTAAATCGACATTCTTCATAGAGACGCTGGGAGATCGGACAATATTATATCCCCAGAATTTAGCTGTATCTATACTCTCATCATAAAATGGCTTCCCCCATATTTTCATTTCATCATTTCGACCTTTAATACCAATTTCTTTTTATTTTCCGAGCGACCCAGATCGGATTTGGATCGTAGCTGAAATAGATTGGTTATAAATTTGCTATATCAAAAGAAACCGCTTGTCTAAAAACACTTAACATCCTTAATGTGTTTTTCACTTTTAGCCAATGGGAAAAATAGGCTTCATTGAATGCGCGTACAGAGTGATTCGCGGCGATAAATTATTCAACAAATTTAAATACATCCAATAGTTTATAATAATAAATAACGCGTATTCAATCATTCGCCAATACTGCCGCGGGTATTGCCCAATATATTATTCAATACGGCGTAGATACAATTAGTTTTTTAGATTTATTAGTACATTCGTCTCGGTGTTATAATTACCACGCTTAAATACGGCCACGGTGATATATAACAGTTATTACGTTTATAATTGAAATCGTTACTAATGCTCAACTAACGACAACTACAGGTGATGTCCATAATTAATCTTTAATTATTTTTAATGCCGTTCATTAATCAATGCATTGCCGGCGAATGCCAGCTTGCACACGAAAGCTTTCAGCTAATATTTTAGTTATTCATCCCTTTGTATTAATCATTCACGCTGGTAAATTCCCTTGGAATGAAATGGTACTTCAAAATTAATCAGAACAAGTCGCTGTGACCTCTCTACCTATGTCAAAATCCGGATGACAAGTACGTAAATAAACGTCAAACGTCTGCAGACAAACATTTCCATCTGTATTATTGGGGCGATTCAATAAAATATCGGTTTATTTCATATTAAACACGCATTCGTACTAATCTCAACATATTTTGATAATCTCGTGTCATTTTGAACGATACATATATTTACCCTCGTCCATCAATCATGCTGCATTATTATTCGTATTTTTAAATAAAATAATAATTTCGCGTTAATTGGCTATGCGATTTATCACACTAAAACGTGCGAATATATAGCGTCGGTGTGGCGATATATTATATTATTTTTTGGGTCAACGTGAGCCGAGATAAATAAATTAGTGAATAGTTTCTGGAATATTAGAGAAATGTGTTTCGGGTCCGGCGGGCACGTGACCATAAATTTGTCATCCGACGCGTTATTATTTAAATTTATTGTAACGGACCGGCCTGAAATTAAAATGTTTATGTATGATTTGATGTGTGAAAATTTTATTTCGTCCAGATTCACTGTCGAATTTTGATGATGCATCGTATCAAAAATTTAAATACGTCATGGCCAAAACTATGGCGCATGCGCCAGACGTGTCGCATTAAAAGATTACACGTGGCGCATTTCTACTTGCCAGAAGATTGGAGAGATTAGTAAAAACATGCCTAGAAAATCGAAAATTAGAATGCGGAATTTTGTTTTTTTCTAATCTGCGAAAATCTTCTGAAACGATTTTTTTGGTATGGTGTTTAGATCCTTCAGCATTTCGGTCTTTGCCGTGCCATTGTATTTGTGATAAAGAGTCGAAAAAAAATATATTATAAATAGTCATTGTCCATTATTGTCACCAATTGCGGTAAAAAAAACACTAATATTTGCTGCTGTTGTCACGCATGCGATGCTTTTCTCGCTCGCATCCGGTACGATGTGCCAAGTGCGATTGAACCGTACGAGTTACTCGTGCTGCGAGAGCTCAGTCTGCGGCGAAACATCGTCGAGAGCGTTGCTATCTATTTATTTCGTATTTATACATGTCGTATTGATCAGTTAAAAAATCCAAATTAATAATTATTTAAAAAAAAATACTAAGATATTGATGAAGAATTCATCAATCTTGACTTTAAATACTTAGAGTATCTGAGATACCCCCTTCAATGTTGACAAAACGTTAACCTTTTAAAAAAAAACATCCTCGCAATTTAAAAGAATTTCCAGAGACTCATATCTAATATTTCTAAAATTTATTTATTGGGTTTACATAATTACCTTTTTACACGTTCCTTTTAAAATTTTAGGGAATCAATCTTTAATTTTACCACGGTTTTTATACACGATTTTTTGGTGGAACCTTACTACCGTTATAAAAAAGAGTTGATTTATGCAGAAATATTGTGATTCACCCGTATGGGCCTTACAAGACTCTCGAATGGTAGTCGAGGCCAAGGTTATCTCACACGTAAAGAGGGCACCCCTTTGGGGTCTATACCGCGAGGATCAAAACTGTCATGGTATAAGGTTTTTTGTAAAGAGTTTTCCTCATCCTTTAACAACAACTCAAAACGAAGTTCATTATCTGAATTATTGTCATATGTAAAGGTCCTTACCATATTTAGCACTATTCTTCATTGTCTTCGATCTCCTTAGTCTCAATGACGTAGCATCATACGAGTCCTTGTACATAGTCCAATCACCGTAGCTTTGGTCTTCTGGACTATAAAGTTGTATTAGCGTCTACGCTACACTTATACACTTCAAAATATTATTCTTACGATCTTACTTTCCATTATGCCCATTTTTCTGAACGGATCTGGCGAGGGTCTTAAGAGAACTGATTTTGATTGATAAATATTTGTAAAAGTAGCATAGTTCTTCGTTGGCTGGTTTGATATAATCAAAGAAGATTCAATGCTGGACTCCCGATTTTCAGCTGTTTAATTTAGAACCCTGTAAAAGGGGGAAAACTTCTTTATCGGAGCTACGTTGATGGAAATTGGCCTCTCTCCTAGCATCCTCCAACATAGCATGTCCAAAACTAGCCGTCCCCAGTCTATATCAAGTTCTATCTTTAGCTAGCCATCAGGGTGTTGATTTTCTGTGGAAATTTTCTAGATCTATACTTTTCTTTTTACACTGATGGTCAATTGTCTGTGATTTGGACTCTTCGCCTTTCCTTTAATATAGTCTGTACATTTTAATCCTTGTTTTTATCAAATTACTGTTTTACTAGATTTTTTACTTCACTTGCTGGTTTGAAAATTTTTCGAAAACTTTCTTTTCAACAATGACAAACTTACTTATTTATTTTACGCGTTTTGAAATATTATTCTGAATAAAATTAATGTTATACAGACTTTATATTGGAAATCTTTAGTAATGCTCGAATACTACCAACTTCATTGAAACAAACGTCCAGTCAACCATATTCTATAGGGTGTTTCCTATTTCTGCGCTATAGGAGGGTTGACTATATATTCAATTTTATTATTTTATATGCAAATGACAATCAGGCTATATTTAACTTTTAATATGAAATCTATATATGTATTATGGTTGGGCCGTTGTCTATTATTTATTTAAATAAGTTATTGAAAATTGTTAGGTTTACAATTAAACCAAGCGATGCTTAAACATTACGATTTTATTATATAGAGCGATATGATAATGAGTCATTATTATATTTTCATTCAAGTTGGTTAACCCTATGATCGAACTAAATTACGTGTTCTAGACTTTTGAAAGTCACCACAATTACCAATACCAAATACAATAAATAGCACATAGAAACAATATTATTTTACTTAGCTTGTTTTTATCGACATGACCCCGTTAATTTGAACATCCATTAACTCTTTTTTCTTTGGCAAACGTGTAGGTATTTTCTTTTGCTTTTGTTAAAGTTCGAATAAATTAGAATTTATTTTATAAATAAATATTTAAATTTATACGTATAAAATAATATTTAATTATCCGCATTTTTGCATTAAAATGCGATTAATTAAATATTTCTCTCAAATAGAATTCGCAACATTAATTTTATTATGGCGGTAAACATTTTTCACTCATGGCAACACAGCAATGAATCTCCCTCCAGCTACGCGGCGCGAACGACTCATTATTTAAAAATTTGACAGCTCATACTTTCGTTAATAATTATAGCAAAAATAAGCTATTTATTTATATAAAAAAAAATATTACGAATACATTTTTTATTAATGGCGTGATAAATTACTGCAAGTTTTCGTCGTCGAATAATATCGAAAATAGAAACGTTTAGAAATTCTGTGGCCGACTCGTTAGCACTATAACACTATACGACATTTAAATTCCGCCGTTTAACACTCATCCAAAAATACTATGGGGATTTATTGCGTTTTATATCCAGCATCCAGAACTCGTTCGGCATCGGAAGCATGCGAACCATGAAATTAGTTTTGACTTATTAAGGATTACATCCATGTAGTATTTGAACACACACGTATTAACAGCTTCTCATCCATGGGGAGCAGATAACAAACAATCCGGCAAGTCATCAAAGTTTGGTATTGTGATTAATTGACTGTGTCGGCTACAATGGAAATGCCTACGCAAAAGTGCGAGCGTGATTTGTTTCAGGTTTATTCTTCTTTTTTTGTGTCGATGATCGTTCGAAATAATTAAATTAATCGTTTTTGCTGATGTGTTGTTTGTAATGGGGTCGTTTGTTTCGATTAAAAAATGTAATTGGACATTTCGCGCCATTGCACTTAGTTTTATGATACTGTCCTTTGTTTTTCCGACCCATTTCTGAGAGGCATTGCTCTTATGGGTACTATACAATTATTCTTAACGGTGGAAAACCATAGCAGTTGGAACGGTGCCATTTATGTGCATTTAATGGATGCACAGAATTATTCGATAGATAATTGATAGCTGTTTTAGTATATGGTTTTAACATTATCCACAAATTGCTGTAAACATTGACGTTATTAAACATGTATTCATTTTTTATACTTTGATAAAAAAAATATATCAACGAAAAACGTCAAAGATGACGAGTGCCTTTAACGCCCCAGCACATTTACAACTGAAGACAACGTCAAAAACTGAATAAAATGATTATGATAATACAACAGGGACGAATAATCAATTTGTCGTGAAAAGAAAAGACACAGCAATGTGAAGAAGTTTGTAGAGATATATGACTGATAAAATGGCATTGAAGTAAATAAAATCAAGTAATCTAGCAATCGAAATCAGTCATCAGATGTAAAATGCAGTCAACCCTTCTATAGCGCTCCCTGCTAGACCGGTGTGTACGGCAGTCCCTCCTATAGTGCTTTTTCTAGACCGATCTTAAGCTTAAATTACATGTTTTACATGGTTAAATGAATTTTCGCGCAAAATAAAGGTAAATACACTTTGGTTGATAACAAATTATAGCACGAACGCGTGAATAAACTAAAAATAGAACAAGGTCATTTAAAATGTGTTTGATGTATTGATTTCATTCAATTTACTATTAAAAAAATCCCAACCCCAAATTTTGTATGGGTGCCTATTCTTCTATAGAGCGGGTTTCTATAGCGTGGTCCGTATCTTGGCAATATAAGAGGGTTCACTGTATTCGAACGGATAAAACTCTCATATAAGAACAATGCGAGAGCAGTTAAATGTCTAAAACAGTGGTTCTTAACCTGGTTCGATCGAACCCCAGGGGTTCGATGAGTCAGTCTCCCGGGTTCGGCGAAGGTCAAAACACACACCCGACTATTGTACGTTATTATGAAAAATGATACGACGTATGATATAAGGGTTTGGTAAAACGCGCATATGAAACTGGTGGGGTTCAGTTCCTCCAACAAGGTTAAGAACCACTGGTCTAAAATAAAGAATTTTCTTTTAGAATAAAATACACAAAAAGACTTCCATGACCTTTTCGACATTTTAGTATCCAACGATTTGTATGAAAGTATCTACAGATCAAAGAATCTCTTCAACTGCGATCGAATGTGAAGGATTTGCTCGCTTTTTATTCGATTTCAATGGCGGAGTGTACCAAGACTTTTTTTTGTCACCAGGATGTACGTTCAATAACCTAGGAAGTTATATGTCTTCTACTTGAAATATCCCGGGAAAATGACCAAGTTTATGGAGAAACGTCTAAATTGCACCACGACAATACAACTGTTCAAGGTAAAACCGTAAAAACTATGATTTTCACTATGGTGAAGAACAATCACTGGATAGCTAAACGCCATACTAAAAATTTAGTTCTAGAAGTACTTCAGAAAAGCATTGGCTCAAGTGTGAAATGTATGTGATGGGAACTTTTACTTAACCTTATAAAAGACAGAAATTAATAATGATTCTTTAAGAAAAACAAATCAAATCTTATATTCTTCTTGGAACTACATACACAAATACTAAAAAAATATTATCCTTAACCGTTTAGACGCCACGGCGTCAGGCACGCGAAACCGGCTAACCAACAGCGCCACGGCAAACGCCTACTACGAATTTATTTATGAATAAATATAATATTTTTAAATGAAAATGAATGCATAGACGTCTTTTGAAAGCAATGTGATTGTTAGAATGTCGATATGTTTAGCCGTTTTATTTTATTTTAAGTTTACACGGTGTACGGAAAAATCCATATAATTGGCTTGGCGGTTAAAGGATTAAATAATTAATTATATTTATTTTATTTATGCGCGATTCAAGTCACACATAAAAAGCTTATACAATCAACCCTTTTAAAGCAATCCCTCCTCTCCTATAGAGCGGCATCTACGACAGTCCCTCCCATAGTGTTTTCTTTTGTTCGCCGTTTTTTTTTTATTTATTTGACTACGATGGATAAATGGCATTACAGAAACATTTCAAAGCACAATTTACCCATATAAAGATTCTAA
This sequence comes from Philopotamus ludificatus, assembly GCA_022495035.1. Lineage (NCBI taxonomy): Eukaryota > Metazoa > Arthropoda > Insecta > Trichoptera > Philopotamidae > Philopotamus > Philopotamus ludificatus. The sequence goes on from JAGXCT010031860.1 coordinate 23,918, forward strand.
AGATGCAAGGGGAATGAGTCTCTCACCTCATATGTCAGTGTCAAACCACGACGGTTAATTTAATATTATCTCAGTTGGATTGAAATTTATATATTTATTTTATATCCGACCTATTATAACCTATCCGACTACTAACTTACTCGGTGGCGATTAACTTGCATTATCGAAATAATATGCATGTTACCTACAAGCCATAACATTTGTTATACACTGCCGCCCAAAAAAAAGGTTAATGCCTTTTGATTGACATTTGTTGTCAACAAAATATAGCACGATCTTTTAAAATATTTGAAATCTTTTAAAATAGTGAATAGGTATTAAATTCCTAAAAATACTTAACCCTAAATATTGTATGGTTGCTTAGTTTTCTATAAGGTGGTCCCTAACTCGGCGCTATAAGAGGATTGAAGATACACCTATCTCGTGATTTATGCTGTTTTTTTTTTATGTTTGGGCATCTTAAGTATATTGCTGATATGAATATCATGTTTTATAAGAGATTTTTTTTAATATATCCCTAAATTTTAAGTGGCCATCGTGTTTTTTATTACGCGGTTTTCATCTACACTGTTTTTCATGAAACGTAACTACCGCGTAAATCGAGGGATGGTATAACAAATAAAGACATAATAATGTAACAATGTATAAAAAATATTTAAGGCTTATCAGGATGAAATACCGTTATTAATTAGTCATTTTATTAAATTATAAAATCTCAGACAAGAGATTAACTAAATAGCGATATTTTCAATGTAAAATATCCACGTAATAGTTCATGTCATAGTTAATATAGATGCGATGTTTATTTTAATATTATACCATCCTATTAATAACATGTCATGTATGCAAGATATCGTTGGAGAATTTCCTTAATTAATTGTTTATTTAGAGTAACCCATAAAAGCACGCCAATCCATATTGTAAACTAATCAAATGCGATGGGTATCTGCTGTAATAATTATTAATTACCACAGTCCAATCTGGACTAAGTGCTCGACATGACAATTTATGATCCACGTGCTCCACGGCAATACATCACTCAGCACAGCATCGCAACACACGAAACGAAATTCATATATATATTTGAAAACAATTTTCGTATGCTTATCCCCCAAATTCAATTATGTCACCATCTGGTATAAAACTGGAATATTCGTATATAAATATATCTTGATACAAAGAAATATATATAGGCAGTGTTAACGCGCTCGCGTGATAAATCGAGTTATTTCTCAAAACCAACACTCCCCCGAAGATCGTATATCTTTTGAGATTAGATCTCGGCGCAAACACATTTTTTTTATTTGTCATCGACTAGACAAAATATGATTATAACTTAAGATTATTTTTCGGATATAACTGAATTAAACAAGTACTAATTAGACGTGAAAAGTTTTGTTATATTGTTTGTCTTGTTGTTACAGCTAGTATGGGCGGTTTAAGTGTCGGTGTGTCTCTGGCTACGGCTCCTCTCGTAGTTGCTGTTTGCAGAAGAAAATCTACACGTTTGACTGCCGTACTCGGAGGACTTCTTCTGGCCCTCGCATGTCTATTCACATCGTTCGCGGTTCAATTACATCAAGCAGTACTTAGCTATGGTATATATTACTATAATATAATAAATTATAAATCAGTACTAATCTATATATCATTTTCAGGCGTAGTTTTAGGCATTGGTTGCGGCATGGTGAGAGAGACGTCATCGTTGATGCTGGGTCATTATTTTAGAAAACGAAGAGAATTCGTCGAAATGGTTGCGCAAGCTGGAGCCGGCGTTGGAATCGCTTTATTTAGTGTTTTCTATAAAGAAGCTGTTGGGTAATAATATTATGGATATTGGATCATCCATTAATAATGCGTTTTTTTACTTATTTTATTTTTTGTCAAGATACACATTTTGTTTAAGTTAAATAAAATTTTCCCAACCTTTTAAGTGTCCCTCACCACTAAAAAAACGAAAACAAAGTTATATAACAACAGTTTAATAATAAACAAATATGAAGTTTTGAATAATAAATATAAATTTGTCAAAAACGTAATGACTCCTTTCATCCTGTTTATTGGAAAATAGTTTTTCGATCAAGGCACTTTGGTGGTAAAAACAAATCGCATATCTGCTTGTGTATTCAAGCAGCTTTAGGATTATATCACGAGAAAAGCTCTTGAAAACTGGGAAGATGAATTTAAAATAGCGGGTAAAAGAAATTCAAATCTTAGATATGTGGACGAATACGACATTGATAGCCACCAACGAAGAAGAAATGGCCGATCTGCTCAAAAAAGTAATCTTTGAATTTAAAATACTATAACTCGAGATCAACATTACTAAAATCGATCTCATGGTAGTCGACAGGAATAATTAGATATCCAGATCTGTTAATCTTCGGGATCTGGAAAGGATTGAAGAGTCTCTTTATCTCGGATCACTACTTACGAGTAACGGAAATTGTGAGCCGGAGATAAGAAGGCGAATAAGGGTGCCTAAAAATGCGATCCTGGTATTCTTAATTTTTATTTAAGGCGTGGAAACCTTGACCATAAGAAAAATATGAAAAAGAAAATTGACGCCTTTGAAATTTGGTGCTGGCGACGTCTGCTGATAATATCGTGGACCTCTAAACGCACAAACGTGTCTGTTAAAGTAATGAGGAACTACAAAGAAGACCGACTTTCGACCATATGTCTCAAAAGAATTCTTAGATAAATTGGACATCTCGCCAGAAGAAACGATAGCCTGGAAAAGCTGATCGCGCTTGGAAACGTACAAGGACGCAAGTGAAGACGGCCACAAGCTCCACCGTAGTAGCTGCGATGCGAGATGGAGAATGCAGAGAATCCTGGAGAGACAAAATCAGGAATTTTCGGAACAAGAATGATCACGATTATCAGGTATAAGGGTGCCGACTTAAGAAGATTCAAGCAATTTCTTAATTGAGAAAAAAGCACTAAATCCAGACTCGCATAAGTATGTCGTCCCAAATGAAATGAGCACAGTTATTGGCTATTCATTGACGAACACCAATATTGTTACAAGTATTGCTTTCAAACTACATTTCAAGAAAAAAAAATTAGGCAGTTCTTAAAGAATATGAGTATGTCTACAATTCATGTTGTCAAAACTTTCAGTTCTCCTCCTTTAAAATACTCTTCAAATGACTTTGATAATATTTTTAAATGATCCACAGTTCTTCAAATAAACTTAGAATTAATGACTTATTGTCATCAAACTTTTCTTGGAATGATGGAAAATTATAAAAAATCCCTCTTTAACTCATCGACACCAAAGTTGTAATTTTTATTTTAAACCATTTATCTCCTCGCATTTACACGATTTACATTTTTTCTTGAATAGAAACATTCAGGTTATTCATACGATTCCATTTCCCCAATCAGATCATAATCTCGTTTCTTTAGAAATACTTTGACTTCTATGCGAAGATCAAGAAAGGCCGTTAAAGCATTCCCATGTGACAGTCAGCGGACTTCCATATGGAAAACTAAAACTGTTCACTTCCAAATTCTTGCCAAAAAAATTAAAATACTATCTCGCACCCCTGGTTGGAAACCCCTGATTGACTATTACTCATTCATTTATCTGGTAGACTCGCAAATCCCAAATAATTTTGAAGATTGCGGATTAAATAATAATTAGATTGGGACAATATTCTGGAAATATGATGGATGAGGCAGTGTTTTCTATCCAAACTGCTCCAACCTTTGTAATCTCATCTTCGTTATAAGAGGCGGAGCATTGTCTTGATACTTTTACGACTTGAAACTAGAATACTTGTCATCTTAAAACCAAAGATGATCGTTTTTCTTTTAGCTCTGACTTTAGACTCCTAAGTTATCGCAGTAATATTTCTTTATTATCATTTAGGATTAGATGTTTAAAGTGGACTAAACCTTTCAAATCCCACCAAACAGATATCAACGCTTTACGTATGTAAAGACTTTCTTTAGCCTGTGGTGCTTGGGTTTTTTCTTTCCCATTGCCTTCGACACTCAACATTTTTACAGATTCCTCGTCACCAGATACTATTGGGTCAAAAAAAGATTCATTACTGAAACGCGAGAGCAACTCTATGCACTTAATTAGACTCAAAAAGTTTCTAAACAATCTATTGACCGAATATGCTGACTCTTCCAACGACTCGCAGGTATGACGAATGGTTTAATAAAAAATACAAGCTTTTCTGCTAATACTTCAACAGTTACGATGTGATTTTGTTCCACCAGGGTTTGCTGGACATCCTCGTCAAGTTTTATAGATCTTCCAAACGAGGCTCGTCTTGCGGCTTTTAAAAAATAATCTCCGTTTCCCTTTGACTTTTAGTTTATGTAATTGAAAAAACGCATTATTTATAGGAAGACCAAATATATGTATCTGTACAATCTTTATATTAATTTGATAATTCGTAATTTTCAGTAAATTAGGATGGCGTTTGGGTCTGCATGCGGTTACTGGATTGTTAGTGCTGGGATTTTTCTTAGGCATGGTGTATAGAAGCGCTTCTTTATATCATCCCCAGAGAAGGGCTATACTCCATTTAAAAAATCAAAGGAAAAAGGTATGTTGTAATACTGAAACGTGAGTGAATCGAATATAATTGAAGGAGAACGTATCAGATTTGGAATAAATTCCGGATAAGGATTCTTTATTGATGACCAAAATACGGCAGCGGGATCGCCTGAGCCGACCCGGGGATTACAGAATGACTGCACTACTGAGTCTTAAACTAATCTCTTAACTCTTGTATGGAGTAGTGTCTTATTTTTAAGATGTAATATAATAAGTACTTTGAGAAGCGAGATCCTTCTAAAAACATATTCAGGTCAATGATCCCGATGAAATCGATTTTCTTACTTTTCCCCAACGTTACAATATTTTTATTATATATATTGGAAGAGATTACTCTGTGACCTCTAAATGGTTTTTTGTTTTACAAATAAGAATCCTTTTTCAATTGGATTTTATTTCTGTTTTTAGGTGAAAGAGAAAAAGACTCACGTACGTGTGCCAAAACCACCATTCTTCGACTTTTCCCCACTGAAAAGCCGAGCCGTTCAAATGCTGCTGTTGGCCTCAGGGACCGCGGCCTTCGGATTGTACACACCTGTCTTCTATCTGGTACTTTGACAGCATTTCTAAATCAGTCACGTAACGTTTTCAATCGCACAGAACCACACGGGGAGGAGAGCAGATGGAAAGAGATCATAATGAAAATTTCAATTCCCCAGCCACAATTTTCTCTTAAAGCATCCGAGCATAGATCTCGGCTTCCGGTTGTTCACTTGCGGCTGCTCGGAATTCCGCGTAGGTAGATTCGTCGTAGATTCTATTCGACGCTGAAACCAAGTCGAAAGAGCTAGATCCGCCACATAAATACGTGCCCGGCTTTGTGCCGGTCGCATTAATAAGAGCAGAGTGATGTCTTCAACTCTTTTATGCCGCGAAACAAAAGACCCTCGTTATTTTCGCTCCACAAATAACGACGATGTATTGTTTGGCGCTATTACTCACAATTTAGTCTCTAAATTATGAAATAAATGATAACACCCAAAAAATATATATATATAATATCGTCCATTTATTTATTAGCATCCCAACTATAATTCCAGAATTCCATTTAAAAACACCTGGTGTCTGCAAATGAAATCGAATAAACTTTCTATCTCGCGAACTTTAGCACGTGATCCGGAATACACCAACAAAATTCCTACGCCGAACAAAGCGCCACATCTCAATTTGATCTCTATTTCTATTGCAAACGCTGTTAAACCCTCCGCCATTTAAATCGACTGTAATGATACCCGGAACTAATATTGATACTATTCTATTGGAAAATTTTGACAAATAACAATATAAACATATTTAAGATATCTATAGCTTTT
>JAGXCT010031861.1:0-29388 GCA_022495035.1 Philopotamus ludificatus
AAAAAGTCTAAAGAATAAATATTATAAATAATCATTGTTCTTTATTGTCTGCAATCGCGAAAAAAAATAAAAATAACAATATTCACTGCTATTGCCACGCGCGTGATGTTTTTTCTTGCTCGCATCTGGTATGATATACCAAATGCGAGTGAAACGTACTAGTGACACGTGCCGCGAGAACTCGCCGAGAGCTTTGTTATTTACACTTCATATTGATTAGTTAAAAAATCCAAATTATGAGGCGTATCATGAATAACTATTTTTAATCTGAGAATAATTCTTTTTTAAAACAGTAAAATAAATATCAAGATGAATAATTCATCAATATCTTAACTTGAAAGGCTTGGGGTCTCTGATAAACTCCCTCGGACGACTCGGTTGTTTTCGTCAGCCGCGTGACAGATCGGTTCAAAACGTCATTTTTTAATAACCCGACTCTTCAATGATGCTTAAAAGATTGTCAAGAGGGGAAAAAACATTACTAACTTGATTATATTACTTCCAAATGTCTAATGCTAGGCCTCATTACACTTTCATTGAAGACTAATCGTATGTTTAACTTTAATTAAATATATTTTAATATATGTGTGGTTTTGGGGATGGGCAATATTGTGAAAATAAAAGGGTGGGAGTGCATTTAAGAGGTAATTTTAAGGATCTGATTTGGATTTAATCCTCTTTTTTATCTGTACCTGAAAACAATTTAACGTGAATGGATTATGAAAGTCGAAGATTATGATATTTCTATGAGTAGTCAGGTTTTTAAATTTAATAATAGTTAATTAACCTAGCCGTGCCGATGGGGACTATTTGGAAGCCCACGTTTTTTATTTTTCTCGAATAACTCCTTTAATATAAAATCTACATGTTACAAAACTTGAAAAATCTTAAATATAATAAAGCACTGTCCTTATTGGCCGCAATTGAGAAAAAAAATGATGTGATGTTTTTTCTCACTCGCATCCGATATCCTTTAATATAAACTCTACATGCCACAAACCTAAAATAAACTTAAATATAATAAAGCGTTGTCCTTTATTGTCTGCAATTGAGAAAAAAATTATGTGATGTTTATTATCACTTGCATCCGATACGATGCGATGTGCAAGTACGATTATTGAAAAAATCTAAAATATCGACTAAATTATTATGAATAATTCTTTAAAAAAATCTATTTTTAAACAAGTGCGAACGTATTGTCGAAGAATTTATCAATATCTTGACTTGAATATGTTTGGGGTATATTTTCATACAAAATATACCCCATCGGCCAAAGGCGTTGGTTTCGAGGCGTGGTAATGAATCGGTTAAAGGTAGGGTTTTAAGATCGTTTCAAATGAACCAGTGGCGTTGACCATTTGTCTGAGTAATATGTTAATTTTAATTTAAAAGATAAGATATAACGAGTCGGACCTCCTTTATTGGAGACGCGTATATGATCTGTGGGAGGATAATAATATTTTTAAGGGATAGGATTAATTTTTCCAATGAAGATGATTATCGAATATTACTCAAAAATATATGTTTTGAAAAGAATTTCTTTTATATATGTGAAATTAAAATTCGTAGTATTCTTTATTCCATGAATACAAAATAATGCTTAGTTTCTCTGCAATACTAAACCAAATCCATAGATCTTTCACATAATTAATATTTGTCACCTGATTTCTCCGAAATTTGACACCCAAACGACAATTATCAACCGATTTCGCTCGCACTAAAGATACATATATCATTTTTTTTATGTCCAACCGGTTCCACGGAAAAAAAACGTATATTGCACTCGGAATGCCCGAAGAGAGTGCAATTAATAATTCCGTTTCAACAGATAATCAGAAACCCTCGGGCCTGCCATTTTTTCCACAGCAACAGCAAATAAATATCATCAAACGATGCGAATATCAATCTTTAACGTTGCACATATGTGCAAGTCAGCAATTTAACACTGTGCGTATAAATTTAAATTTATTTAATGACGTTGTGAAATTTAGATATATTTTTTTTGTCCATCAATGCATTCATTTACAGCATTGTGATTTTTTTCAGTATAAATTAATCCAATTATGTGACAGGTGTAGTGGCCATTTCTATTTATTTATCTCAATAGTCGTCAGTCTTATCGCGGTGAATCGACCTAGATTATTTCCAGTCTATATATCGATCAGTATACGGATTCTGTGTGCAAAAATGGAATTCGATTCGTCGATATAATTCAAATAAGACTGATTTTAACGCCGATTCTATAGTAAAATCGTTGTTAATTTATTAATTGGTTATTGACGAATGTTTTATGTAGAATATTAGATGCTAATGATCGCGATGACATTTAAAAAAAAATGGTATTATAATCCTAACATGATTTATATCTCATGGTCATAAGTCGTTTATGTAATGTGCACATTCGCTTTTAGCTGAGTGTCCTTTAAGTGTCATTATCCTTTGTAATCAATTAACTAGAGTCATGTTCTCATGACCCATGGGTCGTGTCCACAACAGGGATAGTCCGAGAACTGTGTGGGATAGTCGCAATGGCTACGTAACTAAACACTGCTGTTATAAAATGAGCATAAAGGGTTTTTATAAATCACTCAATGCCTTTTAGTGAAAGGAAAACGTTAACCGGAACCAGCGCTGTGACTTTGCACAATTGCCCATAACATTGTTCGTAATACATATTAAATTTTTGCAATAAAATTATTAGATTGCTCGTTGATTTTGTATTTTTATTTTCACAGTTTGATATTCGCAAACAGCGCATAATGTGCAGGGATCCGAATGCAAACTCGACGCAGCACTCATGTTGATTTTATGCAAATCGTTGATGAAATTGAGATGGTTTTTTTTACACGTTTCTCAATCAAATTTATGAGTATTAAATATTGTAAATTTAAACACAACATCGTGTATTAATATATTTACATTAAATTATTATGACTGTATAATAAACATAGAGCGTATTTATGGAACACTATCAAGTCGAATTAAATTTAATTTATGTGAAATAAATTAATGATACTTGTATTTAAATCTTATCGAAATTCAATATATTACAGCTTATCCTTCTATAGCGCCAAGATAAATTCCACACTATAGAAATCCGCCGATAGAAGACTGCCACTCATACATATTTGGGATTGTGGTTTTTTAATCGTATTTTCTAAATCGAATGAATGTGGAAATTCTTTCACATATTTTGTGATGAGTTTGTTAGAATAATATACCAATGTATCAAAACAAGCTATTATTGATTTACAGTAAACCCCCTATAACGTCAAGATAGGTACCACGTAATAAGGAATTGAAATTTTTCTTTTTTTTTACATCTTTACATATTAACCAGCGCAAATGACTTGACTAGGACGATGAGCAATATTTTTTCGTATTTTGGCTGACGTAATCTTTCCGCAACTTGCACGCAGGTAAGATCAAGATATTATTAGTTAATTTAAAAAAAAAATTTAAGAAAATTAGCGTATTAAAAAAAATACGTTATAGGACGGATCGACGTTATAGGAAAAAACCGCTGCAAACGTTATAGGGGGGAACGTTATAGGAGTGTACGTTATAAGGGAGTTTACTGTACTTCCATTTTCTTACAGCTCGGCGCCTTACTCGACGCCATACTAAACGCCATACCAAAAATAAGAATTCAACTATATTATGAGACCATGCTCAATGTAGTGAGGCGGGGCCCTGTCTGTCACCAGGACCTTGTATCCTCCATCTCTGCTTACAGGGCTTTTGTGACTTACGTCGGGCCAGGTCGGAGCGAGATTCCCCAACACATTCACCCTTTCGCCTCTAGGTGTTGGTCGCATAATGATCAGCGGAGTATTTAGATGCGATGGTTGCCACGATGACTCGTCAGAGGTAGTCTACATTTAGGCTCACCGTAAGGCGAGCCCTCCACGAAAACCTCTGCCATATTATTCCTAATATGAAAAGATTTGCGATTCGAGGACTCAAAATCATCAAAATCATTCAGAGCCTTATTTACTCTAATTTGTATACGATATATTTTGATATTAATTATTAATTACTAAACAAATATTTAAATAACATTAAAAATTTAAATTTAAATTTCTTAGTTCTTTATAACTTAATTCCAAAGGGCTAAAATATTTTAAAATCTATTTTTGTAAAATTCTTTTAGTTTTAAGTCCTCGACTTGCGATTAATTGGTTCCGAATGTTTTTGAGTACTTTGAGAAAAGCACTGAATTTTGCATTTTTGGCAACAAATGCGTTTAGTGTCAAGGTGAAAGAAAAATAGATGCATATCACTCAAGAAAATATTATTATTATAGCACATATTGCACATAACATAATCTATATACTGAAAGAGATGGCTCTACGACATGCACACCAAACTTACCCCCTTCGCGGGTGAATTGAGGGAATTGAGGCGACATGGTGAGCCAGGGAGAAGGAGGATCCCGTAAGATTGGGAGCGACCCCACAACCGCCCCGCCTCGTACCGTGCCCATGGGGGCTGTCGTTTATCGGGATGGAATGAGGAATCGGTTCCCTCCCCGCTATTCTCACTCCCAGCACCACGACGCTTGCGATTGAGTGGAATCGTGGGGGTTGCCACTTCCGCACACTCCATCCCTACTCCATAGTGAGGGAAGTTCCCAACTTAGGAAGCGCCCAACGACAGAAACCAGGGCATTTCGACTAGCGGGTGCTTCCTCTCAAATCTAGGGGGGCCTCAGGATTCCCGACCCGTATTTACATCTAGCAACCCGTGGAGGTCAATCCCATTCCGCAAGATGAATCTACATACATATATACATATGGACGAACTACTTCAAGTACAGTTAAACCCCCACTAACACTAAAATCGGGACCGTGGGGGAGTGAAGCCGTCCGGCTGTGTACGGATAGCCTGACACGTATTGAATACACAGACGCTAGCCAACGTTTGATCAGGCAAGGAATGAGTATTCGCGAAGTTAGGACGGTGGCGAATATTTCAACTCAGCGCGTAATTCGGAGTAGTGTAATTGGGGGCTCCACTGTATCGGTTCAGTATTAATTGTCTTTTAGACCATTTTTTTCATCATAAATTAAAGTGTAGCATGTATTAATCACTGGTTTTGGAACATTCGCGTTTTTAAAAATCGCGTAAGTCCGAAATCGCGTTAGTTGAGGATTGGCTGTAATAAATTATTCAATGTATTTTTCTGTTGGGCAACAACTTGATAGCTTCAACCAGGATCCACTCAACTCATTTGTCACTTAAAATTAATATAAGTATAAGAACCGGCCCAAGTTATTGATTTTTCTGAAATAACTTTTTTAATATAAATCCTAGATTTGTCTAAAAAGTCTATAGAATAAATATTATAAATAACCATGGACCTTTATTGTCCGAAATTACGAATAAATAAATAAAAGCATCATTATTCGCTTCTGTTGCCATGGGCGCGATGTTTTTTCTCGTTCGCATCCGGTACAATATGCTAGGAGTAACTAAAACATACAAAGTACACGTGCTGCAAAAACTAAGTCTGCGGCGAGACATTGCTGAGTGCGCGCACATATGCCTATACGATGACGAATGATGAATGAATAATTCCATTTAAATTAACAGACTACTGACAGACGCGAGAGATTGACGATATCTATGAACAATTATTCTAACCATCATCAATATTATTCAGACGATTTTGATAGAATCAATTTAAATTATTGTATTTAATAACGGTATTAAACACATTTTTTTTATTAAAAAATATGTTTACTTCATAATGTGGCTAAAAAAAGTGCTATAATGTGTATTTTGGTCGTCGAAATGATTTCAAAGGCTGTTCAAAGTCCAACGGATCGGACTTAACGGCGAAGTATATTTCTTTTATTAGAAAAATTGGTTTAGCACTCTTAAGTTATAGAAATTTTAAACAAAATAAATACATAAGATGTATTATTAATAAAATAAATAGAAGATATATTCCTTTAAACTCTTACATTACTGTAACTTAAATCCGTATCAAGGAATAATTAATCAGCCGTTGGGTCCGTTGGGCAACTACCCGTCGTCGTCTGTGAATCTGTGACATCTCGAATCGGCACGAGCGTTCTTTTCGCGTCTAATCTGCCAGTCTATTCACCTAAAATTGAATAGAGAAAGACTGTAACTGTATAACGAGACTGACTGTGTTTTTTTTTTGTCGTCAGTTTTGACACATACAATTGACGAAGTGCGGTTTCGCAAAAAGCGTATCTTTTGTCGCATTGTCGATGCGTACGTGTATGTAAAAATATATATATATTTATCATTGTGATGTTTCACTTACATGGCGATTGCGAAAAGGAGGAACGCAACAAATATGACGTCAACGCCGTGGACAGATCGTCCGCTGATTAGACCCAGCCGCCGCCGACTCAGTGCGATTCAATCGATTCAACGTGCGAACTATCCGTTCGCGTTTCACCATTTGCAATTTTTGTCATCGAATATCGGCTCCGTTTTGCAATCGGAAAACAAAAGTCGCAAACCGACTGACATTTAGTACGTTCTCCGTTCGCCGACAGAAACAGTAGGTTACACGACCTCGTTATAATTGTCTAACAAACGAAACCGAGATAAAACCATCGCATAATCAGATATTTGAACAATTTTAATTAACGAAAATTTTACACGCACCCCAGGGGCCTTGACATATGCATGCGAAAAGGTTAATTGTTAGCAACGCGTAAAAATGCAATTAAAAACTGCCGTATTTGTATATGAAAACATTTAATTAAACGCGAAAATTGTATCCGATTCGAAGAACGCATACGAGTACTGATCAAAAGATTTTTTTAACGACGATAATAATACAAATATACTTAATAAAAAAAACGGAAGAGAATGTATCCATTCATTCTCATAATAAAAAAGCCATTTACTTGCGATTACTCATCAATTAACTCTTTTCGATCAAGGAATGAAGACAAACGAGGCAGTGAATAAAAATACCGATACTTACTGGTTATTTTGAAACTAAACAAGTGTTATCGGTGTTTTATGATGTTTAAAAATGGAAATGGGAATCTCAAAGATGTCGCACGAAAAGGACGACCCTAAAAATTAGATGATGATGTCCTGAAGGCGATGATGGATTCAGATCCTCGTCAAACAATTGAGGAATTATCATTGAAGATTGGCTGTCCATGGTCTACAGTTCAGGATCATCTTTATCGCATAGGAAAATTATACAGGCAAGGAATTTGGGTTCCTCGTGAATTGAAGGAGACGGTCCTCGATCAACGGCGTACCATCTGCTGCTGTCTCTTTTGTCGGTATGAAACCGATCCGTTTTTTGCGGTGAATTGTAACTGGAGATGAGAAGTGGGTGCTATACAATAATCCTGTATGAAAAAAAACAATGGCTTTCTTCCGGAGAAGTGCCTGTTCCAACCCCTTGACCATCACTAACAATAAATAAGGTCCTTGTTTGTGTGTGGAGGGACTCTGGAATTATACAGTATGAATTGCTTGAACCTGGTTACACCGTTACCGCGACAGTGTATTGTGAACATCTCAAGCTTATAAAAAATAGATATGTTTTGGTCAATGGCAAAAAAAGGATCCTTCAAAACGATAACGCGAGGCCTCAGGCTGCAAAAATAATACCAGAAAAAATAAAGGAGCTTCGATTGGAAGTTTTAACTCATCCATCCTATTCACCGGATCTCGCGACGTCGGATTACCACCTTTTCAGATCATTAAAGCCTACATTAAGAGGTAAAAGTTTAATCATGTTGGAGAAGTGAAAACGCACTTGGAAAAGTTATTCAATGAAAAATCGAAGGACTTTTTTCAAAAGGGAATAGAACAACTGCCTTTTCGCTGACAAAAAGTGTTAGAAAATTATGTAAATTGTTTTTTTGATTAGGATTTAAGATTTTTTTAATAATTAAATGTTTTTCACCATTAAAAACAAATGGATTACTTTTCCGTCAACCTATTATATCATAGGTTCCCAACCTTTTTCGGGTGGCGACCCCTTTTTATAAAATCCATGTGATCCGAGACCCCCATACAATCCAAAAGCCATTTATGAATAAGCGCTCCAGATTTAATGTAATTTATAATTTTTATCAACGAATAAAGTACCTCTTGCAGAGGAATTGGAAGAGTCTTACTGGCAAGGGCATAAGGGCATACTGTGAATCATGCAGTGGATTTCCTTTGCTTGAAGAGCTAGTTCTTTTACTTTTTTCTGAAAGCCAGAGTTTGACCCAAGCATAGATGGTGCACCATCCGTACAAACCCCACAGACGTTTTCCCACTTTAATCCTCCAGTCAAATCCACTACAAAATAGGAACTCTTCTTTGGGATAAAATAGGAACTTTCTTTTTTTATCCCACCAAACCCTCTAGACCCCCCAAAAAACCCTTCGCGATCCCCTTGGGGATCGCGACCGACAGGTTGGGAACCTATGTATTATATATACAATAATTACTCCGTCAATTATTATTTATATATTCTCCCTCGATAGCTATAACTGACTTCCGTCTTTTGAGTAATTTTAATATGCCATTCAAATAAAATCTTTATTTATTCGGATGAAGGATAGACATATTTTTCTATTGTTTTTTTTTATTATTAATCGAGTTTTATCAGCTTTATTCGTATTCCATAAATTTAAACCAAGTCATTTTAGCTGTATGACGCCTCGCATTATCGCGTTAAAATATATGTTTGGAATGTAGGTGATTATTTTTATAACGAAATATTATCATATTGGCATAGAATTTATTTTTGCCCTTCTCTATTTCATTGGTATTTTATTTATTATCCATAAAATTGCAATCATACAAATATGCCCCATATTCTAAATCGGGTTTATGCTCTATCACCTGATCTTTTAATTAAACTCATTACTTTGTATATTATTCATTATTTTATAATTTATGAGTACGAATTAAGCTTGAAGCTTATTTAATAAAAAGTATAAATAGAGTAATTTTGACTTTTCGAAAAAGATATATATAGCCTGTAAATTATTTTCGTAAAATATGGCACATATTTTATATAATAGTTATATTTTTAGTGCTATGGAAGAAAAAGATCATCTAAGAACATTCAAATCAGAAGTCAATCGTCTCATAAATTGGATAATACATGAACCAGATTTACTTTATGTGTTTTTTATTAAAGATACTATACCTTGGAAAATCACACTTGTTCCCGAATTACTCCCGAAAACATTCCCAAATTAATTTTACATTTATTTCACAAATAAGAATGGCGACAACTGGACATATTGGGTTGATGCAAAAGTTATGACCGTTTATGATCCTTATGATCCTAGGTAAAAAAAAAAATTCTTCAGAAATGATGAACAGTATCTTCTTTTAAATGATTCCATTGTATAAAGGATGCTTTCCCTCTATTTTCTATTTTGGTCTGGCCAGAGTACAAAGAAGAGTCCTTGTATTTTTTCAAAATGTCGGTCGATAAAGTGCATTTACGTCATTATTTACTTTATGAATTTCCGTAAAACAGTCACTGCGAGTGAGGGCAACAAAAACATTTGCGAAGTGTATGGAGCAGGTGTCATCAAAGTTCGACAGGTACGAAGATGTATTACAAAATCTGATCTGAGGATTTTGTGGGCGGTAAGGCTCTAGTAAGGGATTGTAAGGGTAATACTTATTTTAACTCTTGGAAAATCAGATTGGAATTATGTTAAGAACGATATTACCAGCAATTATTAAAATTGAACATCGCCCTTGGTAAAAGTATAGACCAGAATTGGTAAACAGAAAAGGGTAGTGTTCTCTACTCACAGACAGTCGCATGACCACATGTATATGCGATATCCAACACAAGTTTAAATTGAGGAGTTGAATTGGGATGTTATCAAGCATCCACCGTATTCTCCAGATCTTGTTCCTTCCGATTTTCATTTATTCCGATCACTGCAAAAATTTTTAAATGATAAAAAATTTGATACAATAGAGCAGGTAAAAACATCCCTTACTACATTTTTCGCATCAAAATCCACAGAATTTTACACTAATGGTATTAATAAGTTGATAGAAAGATGGGAGAAGGTTATAAGAACCGATGGAAATTATGTAATTGATTAAATCAATAAAAAAATGTTTTTATTGTATAAAAACGGTCAATACTTTAGCATCAACCCAATATATAGCCCGCGAAAAAATCATCAATTCCGATAATTTATTGATCAAACCTTGTACACCACTTTCTATCGAGTGAAGGTCCAATCGCTTCTTGGTCCGATTGATACGTTTAAACAATTTTACGACCCATTGTTTCGTCTAAATATCGCTCATCATCGACTTTTTGCTATAGAAAAAAAAATAATCTTTCGATCGAATAATTTTTTGCCAATTCGACCGGCTTCCGCAATAAGTGTTGCAAATTTTTTCGCCGATGCGACTCGGAATTGAATGAAATTATTATTTTTTCTTGTGGAAATCTCGGTAATTGTGCCGGGTCACAGAGACCAAATTTATAATTCGAAAAAATTTTACCGCCGACAATTAAAATTAAAAAGTTCCGTTGGCCAACTACGGTTGATTACTTTAATTGGTGTGCGACGCGATGATGATTCGCATGCGGTTTCGCACAAGCTGCATTGTATGGAAAAAAAAAAAAGTAAAATTTTTCACATGGAAATTAATATTATACATGCAAAATTAATATTTTGATGATTTATCGTGTTATTATTCATTTGGAGGACATGAAGATAAATCACAATGCGCACATTATGCATTTTTCTCATCAAATCCATTTTCGATTGGTTGATATATACACTCATTATTTAAAATGAATGTTATTCTGATAATATCTAGGACAGCGCTTCTCAAACTGATGGATCACTGCAATTTCGTGTATTTTTAGCCATTAAATCCATTGAATATCACATGATTAATTTCACAAACTCTTAACTGATTACCTGATTTTTTAAATTAATAACATATAATATAATTTATAGCTATATCAGAATAATATTAAAAATAATTCAAACTCATACAAAAATCAACAAACTTCTTAAGATAGAAAATCGCGATAAAGATCGCCATGAAGGAGAAAAAAGGCGGTGCCTTAAAATTCCGCAAGTCAACGCCAAGGACAAATCATTATACATAAATAAAAATACACAATAAAATTTAATCAATTTATTCATAAGCGTGACTAGTATATTTAATTATTTATATTATCTATTATAAATCGCTAGGTTTTAGAGCTTAATCTTTAATTTATGAAGTATTAGTTTTATTCGAATTTAATTCAAAAAATATATTTTTATAAATGCAAATATTTTTTTATTAATTCTATCTACATTTCCTGAAATAATTAGCTTAAGCTCCGTCGGAAAGAAATCAATTATTTCACATAGAGAAGATATAAGGTTTACATGGATCAAATAAATAAGGTTTAACCGTTCAGAAGTTACGGCGTGCAGGCACGCGAAATCGTCTAAACACCAGCGCCACGGCAAACGCTACTACGAATTTATTTATGATTGAATATAATATTTTTAAATGAAAATTAATGCATAGATATCTTTTGAAGGCGATGTGATTGTTAGAATGTCGATATGTTTAGCCGTTTCTTTTTATTTGAAGTTTATATGGCGTACGGTAAAAATCCATATAATTGGCTTGGCGATTAAAGGGTTAAGTTTATATGAGAATAAAAAAAAAACATTAAAAGCATTCATAGAAACGTAGGTTTATTTCAAATAGTATAACATATATTAATGTTTTCTTCCTGAAATTTGACAATTCTTCTCTGCTACTATTTTTCGTACATGAAAAAATCAATACTGAGCAGAGTTAATTTAATAGCCATGCCAGTGGGGGTCTATTTGGAACCCCATTTCTAAAGAATAAGTATTATAAATAATCATTTACCTTTATTGTCCGCAATTGCGAAAATAATAAAAACAACAATATTCGCCTCAGTAGCAACGGGCGCGATGTTTTTCCTCGCTCGCATCCGGTACAATGTGCTAAGTGCGAATGAAACGTACTACTGACACGTGTCTCAAAAGCTCAGCCGGCGGCGAGACATCGCGTCATTTTGATTAGTTAAAAACTAAAATATTGCCCAAATTATGAAGCATATCATGAATAACCCATTTTTTAAAAAAAGTCAATATATTGATGAAGACTTCATCAATATCTTGACTTGAATTTCTTGGGGTATATTTTCCATTATAAATAGACCCCTTCGGGCGACGTGGTAGGATTCAGGCCGCATCTATTAAACATGGAAATATGTTTATATGCAAATAGCCTGACACATCAATCAACTATGTTTGCATTAGATTATGTACCGAGTCTATATTTATTAAATAAATCGAAAAAAACAACGAAAACTTGTTTTTCTATAACTTAATATCTGCAAATCATGTTTTAAATTCATTTCTAATTCTTAATTTTTTTTCTACGTATTTTTATGCAATGCAATAACACTTAAAATTGATTTATTCATATTGCATATCGGAAAGTACTTTCAACGTTCGTAATAATGTTTATCTTTTCCATCCAGTTTTAAATTTAAATCGTATAAATAGTTTGTTATATCAGGCATGAAGAAAAACTACTTATTTTTACTTATTAAGATCTGGCATATTACTTCTAGCTAGTCCTAGAATTGTTTAATCTATGGGGTATATCAGAGACCCCAAGCATTTCTAGTCAATATATTGTTATTCATGATATGCTTCATAATTGTTCTTTATTTTGGATTTTTTAACAATATGACGCGTAAATGACAACGCTCTCGGCGATGCCTCGCCGCAGACTGAACTATCGCAGCACGTGTCACTCACACGTTTCACTTGCACTCAGCACATCGTAAAGGATGCGAACGAAAAAACACATCGCGCGAGTAGCAACAGCTAACGAATATTGTTGGTTTTTTTTCGCAATGTAGAGAATAAATGACAATAATTAATTATAATATTTATTTTTTTGATTTTTTAGATAAATAACAAAAAGTTTGTGACATGTGGGATTTATATTAAAAGAGTTATTAGAGAAAAATTAAAAAATTGGGGTTCCCAATAGGGCTAGGTTAATTGGTAGGGCAAGGTTAAATATTGTTGAGCTCAGACGATTAGTTCTGAGTTAGTCTATTATATGTTTTTAACTTTCCTAATTTGTTAATATGTTTAACCTAATTTATTGCAATGTCAAATGTGTTATTGACCTAGCCATGCCGATGGGGTATATTAGGGACTCCTAGTTTTTGATTTTTGTCGAATAATCCTTTTAATATGAATCCTACGTATTACAAACTATTTGTATTTGTTTAAAAAAGTAAAAAAATATTATAAATAATCATTGACTTTATTGTCCGCAAATGGCGAAAAAAATAACAATATTCGTTTGCCAAGTGCGAGTGAAACGTACACTAGTGACACGTGCCACGAGAAATGGCGGTCGGTCTATCAGTGGCGTGTCCTCAGTGTGCGGTGTGTCATTTATATTGATTAGTTAAAAAAAATCCAAAATATCCACCAAATTATGAAGCGTATCATGAATAACTATTTTTATTCTTAGAATAATCCATTTTTTATAAAAAGTCAAGATATTGATTAAGATTTTATCAATATCATGATTTGAAATGCTTGGAGTCTATGTCCCCTTATAAATAGACCCCCATTGGACGACGCGGTTGGTTTCGAGTCAAAAATCTTAGCTAATATTTTATTTTTTCGCTGTAACACACAAAAAATAGAATAATAGTTGGATTTTATAATTTATAATGGAAAATAGACCCCCTTCGGATGATGCGGTTGATTTTGAGCCGCCGTGACGGATCGGTTAGATAATCTTTCGCCATTTTATAATAGTATCAAGTGCTTTATTTCAGTATTTTTTATATTAGGTTTATTTTGTCAATAAAGAGATAATTTGAGTTCATAACTGTTTGTATTATTATAACAATTTTAAATTTGTAGCTGGCCCGTTGTAAATAAAGGTTGCTCACCCCTGATTTAAATAGTTCGAAAGTGATTGATTCGAAATCAACTATTTTTTTTATGACAGGGGCATAAAATATTTATTTAAACGTTGAGAAACAATTGTAGACAGTAAACTAAAAATAATAAATAAATACACTTTGATGTTCAATAAAATAATGGACTTCCTTTCGGTTGTTTATTATTTAATAATATTATTTGAAACACCATTTCGACACAATAAAATTGTATGGGGTATGGTCGTAAATCGCGTTGTTTTTCCGTATCTGATTGCGTCGCGCGATAACTCATAACAATATTAACACTGACCATGATCCGTTTCATTGTTTCAATAAAAATAAAACACATGTCTTGTGTTATAAATTAAAAACTTACATACATTCGCTCGCAAGTAAATCAATGCAAAACGATAACCGACTTGTAATCGTAAATTATTTGTTCAAATATCGCAACATTGCGAATACGGCCAAACGAAAGTAAACTTTTAATACGTTTTTTTTGTTCATCGAGGCCTTAAAAAGTAATTTTTGCACCGTTGACAATCGCGTTTTCCGCTAATTGTAAGCGATCGGATGTTTGGAAAAAAATTAAATAATTAAAATCGAACGAAAGGCAAGGTGATCGAATTGTCAATCGATTTACTTCCGTCATCACTTCCGGTGTATATTAATATATTTATTTTTTATCGATCGTGCTAAATGTTATTGTACTTTGATACGAATTAATTATCTTCGCGATCTTATAAACAGGATAATTCGATTGGAAGAAGAAGGTGTTGCCTCAAGGTTTTGCAATGAAATTTATTTAACTCGTTTTGACCAACGACAGTCAACGTTATGTCACTGCTTTTCTCGATTTATCTCATAACAATACAATTAGGACCAGTCCAATTCATTTTGTCAGCTTTCACAATGGCCTCAGCAAACAGACATTGGTGATAGTTAAATGTTAAAATGCAAAATTGGATTAATTTCGGTGTGCCAATATTGCGACACCTTGTTCAATGGTGAATGAAGCAAAAAAAATGAGCAGACATCTGAATTTAACCTTCTCTGATATACACAAAAAATATTAAACATCTATTTTTTATGAATATATATTTTTAAAGGAAGCCAGTTGATAAATAGTCCAGTTTGAGATTGAAACATTTCACATTTTACCCGATTGCGTAATTGAGCAAATAAAAAAAACTGGTTTTTGAAATGATCAAGATTGATCATGTTTTAATCGCTGCTGTTTAAAATGACAAAAAAAATTGTATGCAACAGGAAGTTCGATCCAAACATGGACAATTCACATGACCCTAATACTAAATAAAAAATAATCACAGAGCTATCGAATGCTTAATGGGTTTTATAGTTATGCGGTGATAATTTCATGTATTCAATTTCAATTTGATAATATTTTTTATGCAATAAATTAGAAAATCGTTTCATTATTAAGAAGAAGAAAAGTTCTGCTTTTTTTTTAAATTGCTCTGTCGTTGCCAATTATTTTAAACTCTTTTAAATATAAATCCTACATGTCAAGTCTAAAGAATAAATATTATAAATAATTATTGACCTCTCCTCAGTCTATGACGAGACATTGCCGAGTGTGCGTGTCATTTAAGCGTCATATTGATTAGTAGTAAAATCCAAAACATCGACCATATTATAAAGCATCTGAATAACTAGTTTTATTCTTAGAATAATCCTTTTTTTTTAAATGTCAATGCTTGGGGTCTATTTTCTATTATAAACAGACCCCTTTGGACGACGCGGTAGTTTTTGAGCCGCTGTGAAAGATCGATCAATAAATGGAGTGATATTTTATATCAAATTATAAATTTTATTCCAAATTCGTATTTTTTGGGAATGGACTTTGTATTCTTAAGTCTTTTTTGTTAGGAATTGTAAAGATCTAATTGATTATGTTATTTACATGTAAACATAGGACATAACAAATATAGTGTGTTTACCAGAATTGGTAAAAAAAATCAAAAATTGAGATATTGGTGAACATTTTATGAACTAGATTTTTTTTAAAAAATCTTTTTGGCAATAAGAATTATTTTTTATTTTATCATTTTCCGAGAGCGAGTGAAACGTGCTACGAAAGCTCGATTAGTTATTGATGAAGAATGCATCAATTCATTTAAATATTGATGAAAAATTCAACAATATCTTGTCTTGAAATCCTTGGGGTAACTGAGATACCCCCTTCGAACGACGCGGTTGTTTTCGAGCCGCTGTAACGATAGCTACGCGCTTGATAAGGAGCGCTATTCAAAATGAAATAACATCTGGTGACTCTTGGTCCTGAAAGCGTATTACTAGTTTTCCCAAATACGTTTTATTTTGCTTTAAAATTACCTGAAAGTTATAAATAAGAACTATATTGAAAAAAAATGTATAAATGGGAAGAGACTCGCCTTTGATTCCAAAGACCCAGAATGAATGACCCTTTAATTCCAAGGCGCTGAGGGCCCCTAAATAACGAGGGCCCATTATACATCCTTTTTCCTTAAAGACTACAATTGGATTCCTCGATCGGTTTTTTAAACTTTTTTTTCTTCTTATGACGCTGTTTTGCTTAATCTACATGAGTGAATGGAAATTCATATGAAATAGAGAACAAAAGTGAGGATAGATTCAATGCCTAAGGATGGTCGAGAAGTTGGACACTAATTTTATTTTTTAAATGTTCATTTTTTTAAATGAAGTTGAAAATGCAGACCTTATTAAAGGTACTAGTGCTGTTTAAAAAATTGAGAACATTTCCGATAGATCAGAGAGAGTGGTGATACCAGTGGAGTGACCTGATCAGAAGCATGCTCTATTCGTCCGGGAAGTGCAGAGTCTGAAGTTCCTCAATCAACTGCCTAATGTCCAATTCCCTATATAATGTGCTAGAAAATTTTATGAGTTGTAAATTTCCGGTTAATTGCAAATATTTGGGACACGATAACCTTTCTGTGGATGTCAATAGTGAGTATTTGGTAATGATAATAGGGTAATTATGCATATTTACAATGAGGGAGATGTTGGCGATGACTAAATCAACTAAACAACATCGCATTTTATGTTTAATAAAATCATAAGTGATGCAAATAAATGGTACTATATCAGTGGCGCCATCTATTGACGACCATCTTGAACGGCTAGTTTATATCCTTAATTCTCAGCTGAATATTTTGTTGAATGAACTCAATATGAGTTAAATTAATTGGTTTGTTTTTTTTATAAAATTAATTGAACCATCGTTGAATTTTAAACCTGAATTGCGT
This sequence comes from Philopotamus ludificatus, assembly GCA_022495035.1. Classification (NCBI taxonomy): domain Eukaryota; kingdom Metazoa; phylum Arthropoda; class Insecta; order Trichoptera; family Philopotamidae; genus Philopotamus; species Philopotamus ludificatus. The sequence continues at coordinate 17,230 of JAGXCT010031861.1, forward strand.
TGTTGATGGCTAAAAAATTAGCACAGAGCGAGGAGGAAAATTGCACTAATTCCGTTTGCTTGAAAACCATTGTCTTCACTATGCAGATCTGACGCAACAACTATCTCCTCCACGATGATGAAAGTGATATATCGCAACGGTTGCAAATCCTGCCAATTAACAGACACCGATTCTGATTGAAGATTGCGAAACTCTCGTTATAATTTCAGTTTCTCGTTTTCATCGCACAAAAGCGGAGGACTCGACCCAAAACGTTGAAAAACTCACATATATATACATTTCCAAATTACATGTATCATTTAACACACGTTACAAACAACGCTTGAAATAGAAAACAGACAGAAATTGTATCGGTAACGAATATTGAATACAAAAAAAAACAAGGTCGTATCATTGTCGGTATTTGGCCGTATCGATACGTGTTGGGACCAAATGTTTTATCCGACGCATATTAACCTTCTCTTTCCGCTGTTAATTGTATTAGATTCATTAATCACTCAATTGCAAAAAAAAAAAAACAAATATGTTTTTTCATACATATCACGATTATGACATATTTAAGCCGTTGCGCAATGTGTAGGGGTCAATTTTTTAAGCAGTATCAAAGGTCACGTGTTGACCATAAATATATCACACGAATATGGATCGGATTTTGAAACGTTTCAATGCGTTTTACAGCGAATTGTATATAGGCGTTGGGTCGTATGTGTTCTGGAAATTTTCTGATGCATCGTGACTCAAAAAATACGTGATTTTTCAAATCAAAACGAGGACAAATCACTTGCGAAAGAGGCGTATTACTGCAATCCCATGTATACGTCTAACATTTTTCAGATACCACGAATGATTATGCCATTGTTGGACCAGTTTGCGATACAATAATTATCGGCGGAATAAAATTTAACATTTCCACATTGTACGCGAATTGATTTCTCGAAAAAAAGAACAATAGTAATCATTATTATCAACTGATTATTGCTCTGAAACGTTGCCTACTCAAAATTGCAACGCATATTATTATACATTTAATTGCAAAATAACAAATACGAACGTAACGGTCTGGAAATTAAACGTGCAAATAATTATTCGAGGAATTTGTATACTTCTATTTCGATATTGATTGAATTTCGTTATAAATATACGAGTTAAACCCCATTTTTATGTGCCTGGATTTCATGTTTCTCGCTATTTGCGTTTCAATTTTACAGTCCAGTTTTTTAAATGTTAGGAATGAATATTGAACCATTAATTCCCGAGGATAAAGACCCCTGCACATCGCTTCTCCGAATTTTAATAGCAGAAGAGTTTACCATCAAATCATTTTCAAGAAGAGGCTCTACTGTAGTGTATAGATCAGTTTGCGAGGAATCTAGAAGTGTTGACAGAACTTCGCTTTGAAGATTTGGAAGGGAGACGGATGTTCCAACTCTAATTGCAGACTATGCTCCAAGTGATACGTTTAATGCTGATGAAACAGGACTTGGGTTCAATGATCTTCCCTCGAAGACATTCGCCTTTAAGGGTAAAATAGACTAGCTGTTATTTTGATTACAAATTTAGATGGCAGTGAGGAGTTTCCCTCGTTAGTAATTGGAAAAGCACAAGAACCTCGGTGCTTCAAAATGTCGGCAAATAAAAAAGAATGGATGACTTGAAGCTTAGATACTTTGATGGGAGCTAAGAAAAGAAAAATTATCTTATTCCTAGATAGATTCTCTGCTCATTCCCTTCAAACTGTACTAGTGAACTGCAGCCATTGGACTTGGGAATAATCCATTTTTTTTAAATATTACTACTGCAAAAATCTGGTACAGATATTACTTTTGTACCCAAGATGAAGCTGTGTCAGACCGATCCGACACAGTTCCATCCCTTGCCATCCACCCACACCGCATATACCGGCTTGGGGCCGGTTCAATCAGTGCAACAAAAGCAGTTTTTTCTTGAAATGCGTGATGTTAAAATATAATAATAAAATTTCTTAAGAAAGGGGAGAAGAGAGAGGGAAAATAGCCTTGCACAACTCTCCGAAAGTCGATGCAAAGCAAGCAAATACCCTGTAGCAAATCACACTGCTGACCAGTTCCATGTGTCCAATTGGGCCCTCCACCGGAAGACCCGTAGGGGAAATGCCGCATCGAACAGCGCCAAGTAGATCACGGCGCGCAGCGTCCAGGAAAAGGACAAGGACCACAAGAACGTGAGCTGTAATCCCTGACAGACGTGCCCGCACCAGCAATGTGGAGATGCTACAAGGTTAAACTCTTTAGTTTGGCAAAACTACCGTGGACAGTCAGGAATTGACTGACTCAGAGGTCTGGGAAGAACCAGCTACAATTAAGCCTGGCTCTGATATAGCGAAAGAAGAGATGGAGTAATCCGCCTTTTGAGGGAGGAATCCCACCTCTCCTGCCACTGATCCAGAGCCGATTCGCGGACGCGTGATTTAAAAGTTGCCAAAGAGACGACAACAGGACTCAGCTGGATTTCAAAGTCAAGCGAAAGGACGCCAACAATAATTAAGAGTGATACCGTTGAAGATGTGTCATAAGCCTGAGATTAAAGAGGGGCGAGCGTTGCCCCGATAAAAGGATTCTAGTAATATTTGTCAACGAACAGCAGTGCGCCCAGCATCCAGCTGCGTACCCTATAATCCCACAGAAAATGGAACTATAGGAAATAATCACGATTTAAACCCTACACCCCATGTGTTAGACGCGATGCGAGAAATACGGTAAAACGCGGCTTTAGTTTTGTCAACCGCACCTCTCCGCATGTAAAAAAAAGTGACCGTGTTCACCCAGCAATATACCCATGTAATGTACTGATGGAGACATTCGATACAACTAACATTGAACGCAAAAAAAGGGACAGAAGGACTGAGTCGACCCTTGAGGGGATTGCCTCAGTCTTGTTTGGAGCGAATGAGAGCCGATTGGCTTGGCCCCATTCTGAGATGGCTTTCAGTGTGATATCGGCTTTGCTCTCCAGCAAGACTCGAGAGCCAGCCTCGACAACTAAGGTAATGTCATCAGCATATGCAATAATGTGACAGTCCATCGGTAAAATGGTTTTAGTAGGTCATCACCGGACGTTTCAACAAAGATTCTAACGCCACGGTGCCGGGCATAATTGAGTTGGTCGACGGGCCGGCCAGGCAACCGGCTTGAAAAAGTACGCTACGGTTACAGAAGTAGCTTTGTATAAGGCTGTACAAAGTTATCACAGGATACCCCGAACCCTAAGTTTGGCGAAATTATCATTGGCCACAGGCGTTATGGCTGTAGCGAAAATCTACAAAGACAGCCATTGCGTATTTGCGTTTGGATGCATTTACATGAGGAGAATCAGTATGAATGGCATCTTCTGTAGAACGTCAGCATAACCCCAAATTGTCAGTCGAAAAGTGGTTCATTTTTAGTAAAGGAACTCCAGGACTTTAGATCATTTGGTTCTCTCCAGCACTGCTAAATGCCGGCAAGAGGTGAATTTAGCCTATAGGCTTTTAGGGTCCTAGAGAGGGGTTTGTCACATTTTGCTTTTGGAATGCACGTTAACAGTCCGAGTTTCCAACAATCGGGGAAGATACCGTTTTCGAAACATAGCTCGTAAAATTTATGGAGTACGATTTTAGAGTTGGCCCAGACCTTTCTGACTATGATGTTGTCGAGGCGATCGAAGCCCGGCGCTTTGCCAGGACGAAGACTGTTAACGATAGCTCCTACTTCTGTAGCTGTCGGCGGGGGACAGATGTTAGTATTGTTAGTACTTGTTAGTGGCAATGATGACAGTTGACGAATTAAGTAAAGTACAGATATTATTATCAAAATTAGAACGACAAGAAGATTCCAAAATTTTAATGGTATATCTTGTGGTGGTTATTCCACTAATCAATTTAATTAACGCCATGTTGCGTCCTGGCAACACCACAAGCTTCCCCGCGCAGTCTTCCGCCCGCAGTTGTAGCGTGAACACGCTCCTGCGTTACTCCGCCATGACGACTCTGGAGACTCTCCGCTCGTCCTTTCTATGGCAACCATAACCGACACCGAACTTGTTTATTATCATCGTAACAGAACAGCCAACCAACAGCCGCCGAGGTTGTTCGTGGACTCCGCCTCAGCATCCTCGACTTGAGACCGCAGACTGGCATTCTAGCTTAGAGCCCAAAGCCGGCCTCTCGTCGAGGATCATCGGGAAGGGTACCTCTCTGCCGATACTCTGGACACTGGACAGCCACCAGTGCCATCATTGCCAGAGGTCGACGTTTTCCATACCTTTACAATCTTTTAGATGCAATGCTTTACACTGTTAGAGCTTGGAGTTAAATTGAAGAAACAACGATCAAAAGATGTTACAAAATTACATGAACCTCGACGTTAACGTGATAACATCTGAAGGTATGGATATCGACGATATAGTGGACAGTCACATCCACGAAAACTTATCCGAAGAAGAATTATCTAATGATTAAGTGGTAATAATCCATCCAATTCTAAGAAAAGAAGATCCCAAATGGTAGCTCGAGAGCTACCGATCGCTCGCGAGCGGTATTTCGGTAGCTCGCGTAGGATATTTTATCATATTTATAAATTTGCCTCTCAAATTTTATTGGACGCGTTGTTGTCGTTGTAAAATTAATTTCTAAGTAAAATAGAGATATAGTCAGCGATGTATTACAATGGCAATTGCGTCATATACTTTGTCTCTCTCTCGCTCATTTGTATCGCTGCTTAGGTTAGAGTGACAGTCAACAAGGGACATAATACCACATGGTATCACTTTTGTGTGTGCACAAGGAGAATATAAGAATCCTTATGCACCACAATCGCCTGTCACTTTAACCGATCCGTCACGGCAGCTCTATAACAATGGCATCCCCCGATGGGGTATATTTACTATGTAAAATAGACCCCAAGCATTTCAAGTCAAGATATTGATGAATTCTTCATCAATATCTTGACTTAAAATACTAAAAAATGGATTATTCTGTAGTGGTTACTCCACCAATCAATTTAATTAACGCCATGTTGCGTCCTGGCAACACGACACGTTGGCGTCCCGGAAATGCACCATGCAGCCACCGAGGTTGTTCGCAGACTCTCCGCCTCAGCATCCCCGACTTGAGACCGCAGACTGGCGTGCTAGCTTAGAGCCCCCAGCCAGCCTCGAGGATCAACGGGAAGGGGAGGGTACCTCTCTATCGATACTCTGATCGCAGGACCGCACGAGTGCCGTCACTGTCAGAGGTCGCCAACTAACGCCGCACGGATCACGTGTCTTTAATGGTTAAGAAGCTGTGTAGCAATGATATTGTCTTTGTAATAAATGGATAGATGGGTTCAACTTATAACTGTGTTTACATTTCATCACCGGCGAGAGTAAAGGCTCGCCATAGTCCGAGTCACGAATCATTCCACGTTTTCCATATCTTTACAATTCTAAGAATAAAAATACTTATTCATGATATGCTTCATAATTTGGTTGATATTTTGGATTTTTTTTACTAATCTATATGAGGCGTAAGCGACAAGCGAACACTACGATGTCCTGTCGCAGACTGAGGTATGTCGCCGTCTCAGAGCTCTCGCCGCACGTGTTACTAATACGGTTTCACTCGCACTTGCATATCGTACCAGATATGAGCGAGAAAAATAATAAAATAATAAGACAAATACCAAACGTTTGTGACAAACTGTATTTATATTAAAAGAGTTATTCGAGAAAAATCAAAAACTGGGGGTCCCAAATAGATAGTCCCATCGGCACGGCTAGGTTAAGCAAGCTTGTAAATTTTTGTCGAAAATCATTTTTTTTTCGCTACTTTATTGTTTTTCGACAAAAATGATTGATTTTTAAGATTAAAAGAGCTGTAAACCTTCACAAAAATATGTACCAGACTGATTTGCGTGAGTATCTAAATAAAAATCTACTATATTCTAACCTGGAATCTACGTTTTCCCTCCAATTACGTTGTTTTTATCGGTCCCTTCAATGTCGTGAAAACGAGGTTTCACTGAATATATTTTTTATTATTAATCATTTGTCAAAATAATAATGCTCTACAAAACGCAACCTTGGCATAATATTTCGCAAACGATCTGTGCAATATGTGAAATTCACAATTTTCCGATTGGTTGGGCGCCATATCAATTCAATTGTTCGAGTCGACATTCAGGCCTAGTTTTATAACATGGGATATCCTTCAGCATCGCATATAGAAAATTCAATGGAACAATGATGATATTGTAAAGAAATATGATCGATGAACGAAATCAAAATCGTTACATGTGTCCAGAGATTGCATATATTTTTGCGCATTGTTACATTTATTGGTGGATCATATATGAAGAAACGATTTTTTATATTTTATTGTTGAAAAAACACAATTCTACAATGGGGTTTTTTAAATGATTGATTCTTGGATGGCATAACAAAACGATTCCAAATCCTTTCACCTATATAAAATATAATAATCCTTTCGCTTATGCAGGGCGGTGCGATATATTTTCTTGGTATGAGGCAAGACATCGAAATGCCGTCTTAGGCGGTCGACTCTTAGCCTCAAGGCACCCCACAATCCTGACAACAGCTACAATAATCAGTTTTTAAGGAAGAATCGTAACTTGTAAAATTTCGGTGAGCATACTTCTTGTGATAATTTCTTAAAATCGCGTTAATTTTATATGATGCGACATGTTTATTCATTTATAATTTGGTAACATTTTACGATCAAACAATATAAGAGGGGTTTAATTTTGTTTGCGCGCTGGCCATAAAAATTGTTATTTAGACCAAATCTCACGCTTAAAAACAACGCGGTCCAGTTGTCAAACAAATGTCAGATGATTGTTTCGACTCGTATTGTCATTGGATACCATATGCATATTTAAAGCGATTTAAAACACTTCAATCACAATGGATAGTGATACTGATCAAAAGACAACATGGTCCAATGGCGATATAGTCTGCCGTGCCTGTCTTCAAGCAAACGAACATCTGATCAGCTTATATTTAGAGGATTGTGCAAATCGCTTTACATTTTGCACCACCTTAGAGGTTATATTTCTTCATTCATTGCTATACATTACATTATCCACGTATATCATCATCAAAATGATACTTACAGGTCAGCAAGTCTGATGGTTTTCCCGAATTCTTGTGCAAATCGTGTCACGAAGCAATAAATCAATTTTACGACTTTAAACAATTGTGTTTTCGATCCGATACGCTTATGAAATATTGTAATATCAAGGTAATTTATTCGTTGTTCTTCATTATTTTTATATAAACAACTGTTAAAATAAATCAAATTCATTTTTATTTGCAGAAAACGGATCAAAATGTCGACGAATACGAAATCAAAATTGAACAAGCGGATACGTTGGACGATTTTCCTGATTCGAGTGACTTCGTCGCAGATGATATCGACGATGACGTGCACAAAACGTCTACCGCTAAAGAAATATTAAGTAAGAACTCGACTGGGCGCAAAAAAAGCAAACGGAATAGCACGAGCACCGTTAAAATAAAGACGTATAAATTAAAGACTAAGGATAAACGCGAACAATTTGTATGTAAAACGTGCAATAAACGATTTTTTAAAGAGCACAATTTAAAAGCTCATATGAGAGTACATTTCGGCAAAGAGGTACGAACACTAATATTATTTTTTTTAATTGAACAAACTAATTTTTAATATATAATTAAATTTTTAGGCTGGATTGTGCTGCGATATCTGTAAAAAATTCTTAAAAAATTACGCCTCTCTTAAAGTACACATGATTTCACATACCGAAGAGAAGCGATATAAATGTGCGACGTGTAAAAAAAGGTTTCAGCAAAAGAGCGGATTGACGACGCACGAACTCATCCATGCCGGAATTAAAAAATTCGTATGCCACGTTTGCGGAAAGAAATGTCTACAGAGCGGAGCTCTCAAAGTATGTTTACATACATATTTTATTATTAATTCAATAGCACGATCTGTAAAAGATTACAATAAGTTGCTTATCTTAATTATTAACATGCAGAGAAAGGATCAAGCGATCCTATCTCCAAAGCGAGGACCTTATTCAGGCATTTTTTGAAATATCTAATGGTTTGCACACTTTTAATGGCCTCTTTTGAGTTATCCTCTCAGCTGTGATTATATTTAATTGTGTAGGACTCAAGTTAATCATTTCCCAGATTTGAATACCATATGTCCAGATCGGACGTAATATGTATTATACCCATAAGTAATGTCGTTTTTTTTAATGAAATTCAAAACAATCTTTCTTATAACTAAACTTAAACTAAACAGTGGCCTTATAACCCTGGGGCGGGTCTTTGCCACCTGGAGGACCCTCCGTCTCAGTCATGATGTCATGACTGTAGACAGACGTTCTCCAGGTTATCTAGGCTCTTCGAATACGGGTCAGGTCGCCAGCCAAAGCCCGAATCGAGCCGGATTGTAATCAATAATAATTAGACGAAAAGGCGGCCAATTCGTATTTAATTCACGGTCTGATCGGGTGCCACGGGCACCTCCTGCAGCACACACGTCACCGAATTGGCCTGGATAGCGGCCTGGCTCCTCATAGCTCCGTAGAATCTACGAAACTACGATTGTGCCCAACCGCCATCGCCACCACGCCTAATAACGGGCTTTTTTTTCTTATACTCTTTATTTAATTTTTTCATACAAAATAATTCCCGGCATTATCTATAACCTTCGCCACCTTTCTTTCAAGTCATCCATGCCCCTTCTTGTAATACTTCACGGGTTTTGACTGAAAATAATCTGAAAGGGCTGTATTCACCTCTTCTAAGGAATTAAAATTTAGATCTTTTAAATAATTAAAAATCAGATGGTGCGAGATCCAGCGAGTTTGGAGGATGCAACAGGGTGACCCATCCAAAATCCTGAATTTTTTCACACATCAATTTTGCAACATTAGGTCGCGTGTGAATGCGTGTGGGACCCAAACACCTTCTTTCTGAATCTTTCCCAAATTCTTTAGGATCCTCCGAGTACTGGATTAGGATGTACAGACCTTATCCGATAATTTTTAAATGGTCAGTATCGGGTCGTCTTCGATTGCAGACTTCACGGCTGCCTCATCCGCCTGGACGGTCGTCCACTTCGAGGCTCGTTTTCCAAACACAAATCACCAGATTTGAATTTTTTGAACCAACGTTAGCGTTTTTTGAACCAGCGTATTCTTATTTTATTATTATTAATTCTTATTTGTTCATTTATGTCTTATTTATTCTTATTGTTTTCTCATTTTATTATTATTTATTCTTATTTTATTATTATTTATTCTTATTTTATTTTTATTATTTTTTTCTTATTTTATTCCTATTCCATTTCATTATTATTTATTTTATTTTTTCTTTATTTTTTTTTCCAATTCTATTCTTTTGTTTCTTTTTATTCTTGGAATATTGATCCATCAGCCAAAATATGCACGCAATATCTTGGCTTTTAAAAATCCATAGCGGCTTGTTTGATGCAAATGTGAGCCTTAAATTAATACATAATTAATACGGCCCCTGTCTAATCTTCAATATAGACATTTGTAGCTTCAATCCCATCCCGATCTTCTCTGGTGATTGGTGACATTGGGGTGTTAGGTATCATAGACACTAGTGAGGAATCTTGAAGCGGTGTGGTATACGGCTTGATTTATTTTTTAATAATAACGTAATCTCTTTCAGGTACATATGCTGAGACACACCGGAGAGAAGCCGCACTCTTGCAATCGTTGCGATAGAAAATTTAGACAAATGACCGATCTCAGCCGACACATGGTGCGACACGAGGGCGTAAAGAACCACGCCTGCACGAAATGTTCGTACAGATTCTACTTTAAATTCCAACTGGATAAACATCTGCAGAGTCACACCGAAGAGAAGCCCTACGCTTGTGACATCTGCGGGAAAACCTTTAAAACACAATCCTTTATAGCGATTCACCGAAGAACGCACACGGGCGAACGTCCGTTCAAGTGCGATTTTTGTCCGGACACGTTCATGGCGAGTAAAGAGCTGCGAAACCACCGGATGATACACACCGGCGAGAAGCCCTACAAGTGCCAACTGTGTACGGGTGCGTTTATACAAAAAGGCGCATTCAATAGACATATGAAAATTCATATCAAAACGCTCAAAGACGACAGGGACAGAAAAATCAACGGCGTAGAGTTTCAGAGTGATTTACCACCGCAGTATGAAGAAGTTATCGAAGATGCCGGAGAGTGTGGGAATAGATCGGCAGTAACATCGAAATCCAAGAAGACGTAACTTAGAATTCTATTCGTCTGTATATTTTAATTAAATAATGGCCATAATAGAATCTATAAAATACTATCCAGTCTCATCTTTTTTTTCCACACATCTCAAGAATTCCCATGAACAGTCGGACTTAATTTTTCACGCTCCAGTTTGTCGAGGATAGATACATTATTTCTTTAAGGCATATTGAACAATAAATTTGGAAATGTGTACAATACAGTTAGTTGTGAAATAATAATAGTGTAAATATATTTATACGTGTACATATAAATAAATAATCGTTTTCTTTTATTTTACTGTTAAATCTGTTGTATTTTTCTCATATTAGTTAATTTATTATGAAATATATTTATATTCTATCTAATGCTTTTATTTTTTTGGGTAAGATAAAAAAATGATAAAAACCTTTTGTTTCCTGAAAACGACTCCAATCCTATTCCAAGATAACAATGAAACCTAAACGTCAAAAGCTCTGCTTTTGAAATTTCACTCTTGCGCTACATTCTGGAGTAGGACCGGAGAAGCTCGAGCCTTGAGAAAATTCTTGATTTTGTCTCCACGATTCTCTGCATTCAGGATCCTACATCGCAAGCATTTCCATCGGTAACGCCCTCCCTTCCCCTGCATCCTTGCATGCTTGTGACGAACTTCCAGGCTATTGTTTCTTCTGCAGACTTCCAAAGTATCGAAGAATTGTTTTGAGACATGGTCGAAAGTCGGTCTTCTTTGTAGTTCCCCATTTCTTTTAGGACAGATACGTTTGTGCATTTAGCGGTCCTTGGTATTCTCAGCAAATGTCGCCAGCACCACATTTCAAAGGCGTCAATTTTCTTTTATGGTCCAGGTTTCTACGCCGTAAATAAAAATTGAGAATACCAGACTGCACTAAACTTTTTTTGTCTTTTTGGATATGCCGTTGTTTTTCCAAATCGTTGATAGCTTTGACATCGTATTTTTAGCCATCCCTATTCGCCTTCTTATCTCCGGCTCACAATTTCCCGTTACTCGTAAGTAGTGATCCGAGATAAAGAAACTCTTCAACCCTTTCCAGATCCGGAAGATTAACAGACACACTCCTGATTATTCATGCATAAATTCCATTAATACATTAAAAAAATTAAAGATTCGTAAAAGAGGAATCTACGCCAAACCTTTCCTGAGTATATGGAGTTGACTCTTGCTATTTTCAAACGCATCCGGAACTCGGGAAATTAAACTTTTGGTGATTGGAAATCACATCGACACCGGTCTAATTATCATTGATAACCCACAGACAAGCTGATCGACATTATTGCTGATGTTCTGGCTGCAGATTTCACTTCAAAATCACTGGCGGACTCCCGTGCTGTTACAATGACGCCCAGCCCCGGCCACGTCGTGATCGTTGAAGGAGTGCCTCTCTACAGATACTCTTGGCATTAGAGCGTATTCCTCTGTACACAGTCCAACCACCTCAGCCTTGGTCTTCCTTTCCTCTGGAGACAGGAAGCCTTGTTAACCATAAGTCTTTTCGGCAGCTAACTATCCCGCATCCTTGACATGTGACTGGTCAACCGGAGTCTGGCCACTTTGACGACAGCTGTGACCGACATATCCTTGTATAGTCTGTACAGCTCCTCGTTGCTTCGATACGCCATTCCCTGTCGTCGAATACGGCTCCAAATATTCGTCTCAGAATCCTCCTCTCTAGGATATACAGTTGTTGCTCATCTTTTCTTGTCAAAGACCAACATTCAGACTCATATGTTAGGACTGACCTGATGAAGATAATGTAGAGCTTGACTATAGTCTTCTTTGAGAGAAAGTAGCATGGTTTTTCTTCATACTTCCAAATTGGTTTCATTATTAAATGTAATAAATGAGTCGAGATGTGTGAAT
>JAGXCT010031862.1:0-15085 GCA_022495035.1 Philopotamus ludificatus
AATTAATGAAAATACGCGAAAAAACTCCCAAAAAAGGATCTGCATAGTTTTGTCTGAGAGCTTTTCAATTGTTACAAAACCGATGCTTTTAAATATATATTTAAGAGCAATCATTAAAAGCTTTTAGTAATTTAAAATTCAAGAAAGTCATGGCTCTGACGTATCCTGACATTTTTTGGCATATTAGATGCATAATATATATTTTTAATTGTCTGCTTTGGCGTATTTACAAATTTTTAAGTTATAAAATGTTACAGATTCAAATAAATATATATTATTTTTATTTTAACTTATCTGTCACGCCAGCTTAAAAACAACATCGTCGTCCGAAGGGGGTATCTCAGATACCCCAAGCATTTGCAGTCAATATGTTAATGAATTCTCTATAGATTTTTTTTAAATGGATTATTCTAAGCATAAAGCATAAATTCTAAGCGAGATATCAGTCTGCTCGCCGCAGCTCGTATCACTCGCATTCGGCACATCGTACCGGATACGAGCGAGAAAAACATCGTTTTCGCAATTGCAGACAATAAAGGACAATGATTATTTATAATATTTATTCTTTAGACTTTTTTAGACAAATACAAAGCGTTTGTGACATGTAGGGTATATATGAACGCTTTTACTCCCACTGGTCCGATCATCGGCCCCAAATGGTGTCAGCGAAAATTCCCAAGGGGCCGATCATCGGCCTCAAAACTTATGACGAGTTATTGATTTTTAACATGCTTATTGATTTTTTTTTATTTTATATAAAAATGATCGCAACCGCTGTCAAAAAAAGTAATTAGATTATTTATTTATTAGGTATTGCATAATTATAAGAACATTTATAAAAAATATTAAAAATGAGTTTTATAGGTTCCTGGAAGGATTCATGATATTTGCTAATTTTGCGAAACAATACTATTATTTTTTTATGTCCATTTTTTATTTTCATTTTATTTTTTCATATATTGACTAAAAACCATTTTCTTTTTTCATTTCCAATTAATTTCTTTACATAAAATAATTAATTTTTAGGTTAAAAATGATTCAAACACAAAGTTTATATTGTTTTAAGAGTAAATATTTTTATTCATACTTGAAGATTAGTAATTATCATACATTCCACAGTGAGGACCCCACAGAAGAATTATGTTTTTAAACGAATCATTAGCAGAGATAAAACAAATAATAAAAACTATCGTTTTTACCAAAAAATTGCTTGGGATTCATCGCATATTCTATGCAAAAAAGGCTGGGATTAAAAATTATTCGGGAAAACTTGAGGTTTCCAATCACCATGGCTAGGTTAAAAAATATAATAATAATTTATTTACTGCTATATTAATTCATGTTTCCAAACCATACGTCGATTTTAGACCAACACCGCATTTATCGACCATTAGCCGGAAAGGATATTAATTTACAAGCTCAAGTTTGGAGCTTTCGCATACGTGATACTATCTCGCCGACCATAATTGGTCCTGAATAATAGGATTATTTAAACCGCACGGACGTTACAGTTGCAGAGGATGCTCTTGGTTTACCACCGAAGGGGACTACCGGATCATTGGCAGCACAGCACACATGTCCTGTGAATTGTTCGTAGAGGAATCGATCGACCACAGAGCCCAGATTAATCCGGAAACTAATTTCTTCACGTTCTCGCGCACCGTCGAAAGTTGTATTGATGCTAATTTGCAACGCTTGATTGGCGTTTCGGCGGTTCGTTATGGTAATTTTGCGGCGAGAGGCTTCAGAATGCATTCGGTATTCATAGGCGATCGTATAGATTTCCGCCATTGTGCAAACAACACAAATGCATGTGATGAAATTCGTACGTAATTCTCCGCTGATGAATACAGCCTTAACGACGAACTGAGCTGATGTTGTCTGCAATTGAATGCGCGTTAATCAACTGATGGCAATACGCGAAATTTAATACGCTTTGTGTAGTAATTTCGGAGTGAACAGTACACGAGGACGTGAGTCGGCGTACGTTGAATATTAGATAAAAATTCCTCGGGATCAATTTACCCGATAGAAAGCTCAAAGCTCCAACTACGGCATTCATGTATATGATCTATCCATACAAAATATTTTTATTAATAATTTAGGACGTGTTTTCACAATTTTAGATCGGATAATGTTAGCATAACTCTCAATAATCTGCGACATTAGTAGGTATTGATGGCTTCGGGATGTTACGATAGCCGAGTGGAGATAATGCTGACGTCACTGAAAAGTTACGTTCACATTGTCAATAATTTATACTACAATGGACCTAGGTACTATTATAATTAATCACCATTACCATCAGCGTAGATATTTCTTTAGCGGAAATCGAATTTAATACAAGAGGGCTCATGAAAATTTATTATATCACACCATTAATTGTCATTTATGTGATTTATTTGCTTTTATTGTAATTAATATAGATCATTGACGCAGAGATTAAATGTCTTCGAAGTATGATCCTATAGACGCAATATATTTATCAATGAGAAGCTCAGTATGAAGCATTATTTTTGGAATATTGCTAATGAAAGTTATTCGATTATTCCGATACATATATTAAAGTGACCAAGTGAAGACCGCCACAGGCTCCACCGTAGTTAGCTGCGATGCGGGATGCAGAATGCAGAGAATCCTGGAGAGACACAATCAAGAATTTTCGGAATGAGAATGATCACGATCCTTAGACATGAGGGTGCCGACCAGAGAAGAATATTATGAAAATCGAAAAAAAAAGTTACTCTGAAGCTAGTTTGTCACGATCAACTGTGCTACAGATTGTTTCAAACGTAAAAAAGTGGTGTAAAAGGTTGGAGGAAAAAACACAATCATGATGACCTCTTAAAATCGATTATGGCACTTTAAACTCATTACTAGAGCCTGATCTGCATAAAAACAATCAAGCAAATGTCACTAGAGCTTTATTGTCTATGGTCAAAAAATATAGATAGAGGTTTTCATTTTACTCTCCAGATATAAAATAGATCCGTTTCTTACGATTGTTATTTAAGATGGGTCCTTAAAACCCCAATCTATGGAGAAAATACAATAAGTTTGATCGATACAGATATCTGTGTCCAGTCTTCTTCGATCATTGACTAAAAAAGAGGTGTATTATGCCCGATTATTAAGATTGAATGAGGAGCTACCTAAAAAAATATTAGTTTTAGAAAAAGTTCAATTTTGGCTGGTAATGGAAGATGACTTACGATAAACTACGCAGAAGAAAATAAGAGAGATTTAGATGTTTTGGACCTTCAAACCATCATCTTTTTAAGATGATGTACCATTCGCTTACGGATAAAAAAAATGTTAAACACGTCTAAATCACTAATACTCATTAAAATCCGCAAGAATTTTACAAAAGTGGAATTAAAAACTCTCTAATAAAATAATATTGTAACTAATATAATTCGAACGGGAGATTATAGTCAGTTAAATGTTCATAGAAAATGTAATCAATCTGAGTATAGATAACCCTCATATAACATGGTAGATAGGTTATATGAGATTCAGAGCCTGTAAAAAAGGTGGAATAGGTTTCGGAATCTAATTAAAAAATAAATATATACTTTAGGTCAATCTAATAAACTTTATTAAAAATATAACATATGTATGAATCAAATAATACGAAATTCTTTCTCCCCATTGCTATGTACATTGAAATGTAATGTTTTTCGATTTATTAAGTCTATAACTTTGACGTGTTTGATATTTTTCGTAGATCTGTCATAGAAACAGAGAGTTTTGCATCTCTTTTTTTAATTGTTGGCTTATATAAATAAATTTAGATTGTATGCTAAACTTAGGCTTTCCAGTGATTATTTTAGGGTATTATAATAAATAAGTTTACAATTATCAAAACTTATCTCTTTTTACATATGAATTCTAAAACCATTTTCAGTATATCTAATTCAGTAATTTCTTCTTATATCAATAAATCTTAAACGATACGACTAGCCATATCCTCAAAACCTTTGCCGCTGATGGATTAAGCAAGTTCTTTTTTTCGCCTTCTAAGCCTCTAAGATACCAATTATCCTTGATTCAGATATATTTAAACTCCATTGTGAAGGTATTTTGATGTAGTAAAAGTTTACTTAAATTTCTGATCGTGTCAGAGAAAATCCCCTGTTGTTGGATACTGTGCTATAAAAGGTTTTAAAGGTATTACCTGTGTATTAAATTCAGATCAAGAGGCGGGTAGAATTAAGTATTATAATACTCATAAACACAATAGACCACTACTACCTGTGTATTAAAAATGTTTTACACGTTTTACTAAGCATTTTTTTAATCCTCCTGCTAGGCATAAAATTCAGTGATAAGTATATTGTGCTATTCCCATTACTTGTTTCGCCACAAAAAAATTAGGTAGTACTTCTTATTGACCCAATGACCTCTTAAAATATTGCATGCCATTGAAATCTAAGAAAACAATGAGCAGAATCCGTTTATAGAGTGCTTTTTAGATCTTGAATATTGAGAAAGCTTCCATTATAATGATTAGTCCTTAGTTTTGACGTCATGTCTATTTACCAATATATTATTACCAGTTATGACCTATATTAGTAGTTCTAGATCATTGTTGACTCCAATAAGCAACTCGAGCAATGCTTATTTGTTCCTGCTTCTAATTGAAATTCAACAATTTCAGAACAAAATTTTCTACTCTCTGTATTTTCTATTTTCTATTCTCTGATAGTAATTCAGCGATTTACTATAATCATTTTATTTACTTATTCAAAGTTAATACTGGTCGTTGAGGACGTTCAAGACACTCGAAATCTGCAACGTCTTCAAGGCCCCTTTGAAAAGGTTTGAACCACTCAAATATTGCTAAAGCTACACTTTATATTTACAATGAATTATGGTAATTTATTATATTTTTATAGCAAAATTTAAATGCATTCATATGATAGTTAAGAAAAATCTTTTTATGTAATTATTTTTCTAGGCATCATTGTGGTGTTGTTTTTTGCTGAATATTTCTTTTACATTTTTAAATTGCTAAAGCATTCGAAAACAAGTGAAAATCTAACTCAATATGACTACTAATGTCAGAGATGGATGTATCAGGATAATGATAAAAAAATGTGACAATTTGATTTATACAACCCGTGAAAAAAATATTTTATAATGTCCATGAAAAATATCCTTGGGTATCTGCAGAGTTGGCAAAAAAGGGATTATGAAAGAATTAAAAAATATATACGTATAGAATTTTTTCATTGGCCTTATCACGGATAGTACTAAAGGGCACGCCTTTTCAGATGGCACATCAATACACGGAGGGTAATCTCAGGGATTAAAGCGGAAAATGAATAAAACATGTGTATACGATTTGTTGCTTTGAAGTCGCATCGGATGGGTAGCAGGGAGTGGGGGAAAATACAAAAATTAAACAGACCCATGCAATGAATAATGGAGCGAGACACTAAAGCTGTGTGACGTCATCTTCCATATACGTCGCATTTTTATAAAATTCGGATTTAAATCCGAACAATTTGGAAATAGAGACCCGCATGGTGCGCCTATATTTTTTTGTGCAGAGCTGCGCTATTTTTCAACCATTTTTTCGTACAAAGGTGTGGCTTTACCATAAAATTGCATTATCCGTTGAAGCTAATTTTAATAATGAGTACGCTGCGGTAGCGCCACAGCTTTTTGCGCTTTTGCGATAATGGAATTTCGCGTTGAAAAAGTTCCAAGTTTAGCAATGAATTTATGGCAGTTTAGACCGCTTCGTAAATTATTATAATTTAATAACGAGACGGGACGAAGTTTGATTGATGTTTAAAGCAGTGCACTCAGCAGTTGAATATTTAAATATTTTTTTTCAGATAATACAATATTGGTACATAGAGTTTGTAGGAGATTCTGAACAAATGCGATTGGGGTATCGAACGTATTTGCGTATTGGTCCTGCCGCAGAACGCTACGGCCATCCAACCGTGTGCAGTTTGCACATGATCGAACACGATACTGCACACTCAGACTGCACGTATTCGAAATGCCATCGAAAAATAGACTTCTTAGAGTTTGTATCCGGTTTGTGAATCCGAATAAAGATCCCCGGTACTGATGGCGAAAGCGTAGAAACCGAGTTATTTCAATGGAGTCGCTCGTTCAAAAGAACCGACGTGCTGCTTTGAACCGAGTCGCTCTCAGTTCGAATCCGATGGGTGTATTAGATAATTGAAACTCTAATTATGGATGAAATTTCGTTTCATGAGTCT
This sequence comes from Philopotamus ludificatus, assembly GCA_022495035.1. Classification (NCBI taxonomy): domain Eukaryota; kingdom Metazoa; phylum Arthropoda; class Insecta; order Trichoptera; family Philopotamidae; genus Philopotamus; species Philopotamus ludificatus. Next base: position 6,243 of record JAGXCT010031862.1, read on the forward strand.
AATCTGATTAGAGCTGTTTAATACTATCCAAAGAGCGTGGCTTTTCGCAGTATATTACATTATTAAAAAAAATATTCCTGCTGATTATAAAAAAACATCCATAGTAACTTAAAAGGCAAGCAAAGGTTGGTTTGATTAGTTTTAAAAACGACCAAACTAGCATAATCTTGAATTAATTGGCTCTAGTGCAGACGTAGAATCAGCTGAAAAATATCCAATGGATTACCGTAAAACTGTGGAAAGGGGAAATTATCCACCAATTTTTAATGTGGATGAGACGGGATTCTATGGGAACGAATGTCAACACGTACGTTTATTTCCATAGTGAAGAAGACTGTTCCTGGATTCAAAGCATCCAAGGATTGCTTAACTCTTCTTCTCGCGGAAATGTATCCAGAAGAGTAAAATTGAAACCGTTGTTGATTTTTCCATCAGAAACTCCTAGTGCCATAAAAGGTTATTTTAAAAACAATTTACAATTTTTGGCGAAATAATTGACGACACTATATTCGTTTATAACTTGGTTTAAAATTTCTCTGTCCACCAATAAAAAAATGTTGCGAGGATATTGAAGTTGAACCTCAAGCTCTTCTGATGTTGGGCAATGCGTCGGGACATTTATGACAGTTGAAGTGGTATTTTTACTTCCAAATACCACTTCCATCTTACAACCTATGGATCAAGGCATAATAGCAGCATTCAAAGCCTATTATTTAAGAAAAACGATGCACCAACTCATTGAAGAAACTGATGGAGGTGATAAATATACCTTGCAAATTCGGTGGAAACTGTTTAATATTATAAAAGCTATCAGAAACATCGACGAAGCGTGGAATGAAGTCACTCAGTCGTGCATGAAGGGTGTTTGAAAAAGTTTGTTTAGTGAAATTGTTGGAGTTCATTGCAATTATAAAAATGATATTCAAAATATCATTGAAGAAATCATTTTAATAGCCATATCCGAAAGCATCAGAAGCGCCCACTTTTCCCCATTTTTCATGGTAAAATTTCCCTAGCGCCCACCAACCTCGCTATATTTCAATTCAGTATATGGTTAGAAAAAATTTTAGAAGGAATGTAGGAGATTTGAAAAAACAATTTTTTATTACCAACATTTTATTGCAACTAAAAAAGACACATATTGAAAAAAACAAGAAATTTTAAAAATCAAATTCAATAATTAATAAGAACCCTGAGTCTGATGCTGTGATTTTCAGACGATTTCTTTGTTTTGTCATAATGTTATTAGATACACTGAAACCTGATTCAATAAGATAGAGACAGGAAAGAGTATTAAAATATCTTTCATTGTTTCCCACATTTTTGGATACAAACCAGACATTTTTTTATTTTGCCAGTTTTTGGCTTCCGAAACAATTGAAAATATTTTTGCTCTCTACGTCATATTTCAGTTCCAATAGCTCTTCTTGATAAATAATATGGGCATAAACCAAGAATTTACAGTGTAGGTTTATCATCCAATTATATATCTTTAAATTAAAAATGTCTTTGAATCTTAATATCATATCAATTTTAAGTTCGCTGATATGGCAACTAAACCTTTCGATTTCTTCTTTTATAGATAACAATTCAGGAAATTGATGAAATTCTCTCTTCAGAAGGTTACGATGGAGAAGATCAAGTTTTTCGATAAATAAGGACACAGTATTTTTACAACTAATAAGTGTTTTAGTGGCACCTTGAAGCTGCAGGTTAATTTCATTAAATCGTTTGAAAATATCTGCCAAATAAAAAGCATCATGCTTCACTGTTTTCAATTTGACATGTGATATGCTCCTATTAATCCATCTTCATTTTTTGCATTTTGTTTCTCAACTAAACTCTTCATTATAGGACGATTTTGAAATCTTTTAAATAATTCTTGAAAATATCGGTGACGTGGTATTCTGCATACTTTGTAGTAAGATGGTCTCTCATTCAATTTATTCAACGCAACCATTTAACTATGACTTATCACAAATTTAAATATGTAGGATCTACTGCCTACAATCAAACATATTGCAAAAGTCGCCCACTATACATAACACTAAACTTTTGTTTTCCTTGGTTTCGGGATTCTTTGAAGTCACGCAGTCAGAAACTTTTCCGGAAGTGAGCCGAATTTGGAAGTAAATCGTCGAAGAGTTTTAGAGCGAAGCTTAACACATTGTAGTCGGGTGATTTCGCGCATTGTTTAAAGCCTAGCGAGGGCCATTTTTAGCAAAATAAAAATTCAATATCAAAATTAAATTGGTTAGGTTAGGTTAGGTTAGATTAGGTTAGGTTAGGTAGTTAAATACATTTGGTGGAACTGTAATAAAAGCGAAAAAAATGTCTTTATTAAATATCAAAGCTGTGACATCGGCAGCGAAAATGCAGTTCAAATTATGCTGAATAAATACTACGTGAGCCGACTTCTAGCAACAGCCTACAAAACACGGATTTTTACGGGTCCCGCAATCTAGCAGCAGTTCCGCAAAAACGGAAAAATCCGTGTCCCGACAACAATGTGTTAATGAAGACCGGTCGATCTGTCCTGCTTGCTATAATGAGCTGGATTGCCATGATGCTAGGATTTTGTCCATATATTATATCCGTAATCTCGACCCAGAAGTTTTATTTTGTTAGGATGATTTTGACTTCTCAGAAATTACAAGGATTATCGTCGTATCGAATAAAGGAACAGGACAATAAATATTACCTGCTCTAAAACAGCTGCACATCTGTGAGCATTAGCTTACCACTTTTCGCAAAGATAAAGCAATTCATTTCAGCCTGCGTTTCGGTTCCCAGGACGATTTCTAAGAATTTGCAATTAGGCGTTGTTTGCTTCCTAAATGCTGGCTTGATGAAAAAAGTTAATCGGACAATGTGTTAAGTTTATCGGTAAAGTAATGCCGAAAAATAGAAATTATGAAGCCAAATTTTGAAAGATTTTGGGGTTAAAGCAAAAATTTACAAAAATCGCCCACCGCGGAAGCCCGTACCGCCCACTAGTGGGCGGTACGGACCAGGTTGACGACCCGTGATGTAGATGATATTCAGGCTGTTAAAATCACAAAGCGATTTAAGCGATCCTTAACCAATGAAAGGCTGCTGGAAATGGACTGCCATACGTTCCTAGAAAACGATGTATTTGAATCTGTTCCTAATCATTTTGGGAATTATCCCATAATTATAATTGAGTCCTACATACCAGTAAGCTTAATCGTTAAATTAAAAACGAGATCTTTCCAGAGTATCAATTCGATTTCTAAGAGAGTCAATCAGCTGTTGAACAAATTTATAGAATTGTTAAAAAAATACACATCAACCTGAAAGAAAAAACGTTTAACTCTGCGGCCATCCTTGATATAACCCGTCTAACGAGTATGGCATGAAGGACTGCTGCACAAAATCAAAAAAATCTTTATAAATCTTATATAATCTTAAAATCGTATTAAATAAATATTTCCGCGTCCAGCAAAATAAAGAGAGAAACGCACTGTATCCAATTAACTCTGGAGTACCACAGGGAATTGTATTTGGTCCAGCTCTGTATTTATTATACACTGCTGATATGTCCAACACCGAAAACACCCTAATCGCCGCCTAGGTAGACGACACAGCACTTCTGGAATCACTCGAGAATCCGGACAAAGTATTCGAAAAACTTAATAGTCTGACAAATATTCACCCTCGGCTGAAAATGTATAAAATTATACCAATCAAACCAAGTCAGTCCATTTAACTTTCACCCTTAAAAAGGGAAACTCCCTTCCTGTTAGCATCGTTGTTGAGCTTCTGCCCCACACTAACTCAGTTAAATACCTGAGAATATGTTTAGATTGCCGTATGAATAAGAGAAAGCAATTAGGAATAAAATTAGGCAACACACACTGGCTTATCGGACCACTCTGAGAATTATCCCTAAATAATAAATTGCTTTTCAATAAATCCATATTACGTCCGATCTCGACATATGGAATTTAAATCTGGGGTACAGCTAAATCCTCGAATGTAAAAGTAATAGATAGCTTTCAATCCATTGGATAATAATTAAAAGTCACTTCTGTGATGAAAAAAATTAAATCCCATATAAATAAATATAGCCAAGACTGAAAAACTATCGCAATGAACGGCATCACAGCTGCGAAAAAATGTTTTAAATACATAGAGGTGTCTGAAAAGAGTGAAATCTTTGATTTAATAAAAACCTGAATAAAGCTCTCGCCTTGGAGATAGGATCACTAGATCCTTTTTAACTAGATGTAATAGTTTACAGATTTTGCTATGTAATTAATAATAATAAATATAGAAACAAAATCAAAAATCTAATAATCCGATAAAAAAGAAATGGGGCCTAGCTTCGATACTTTGCAAATTGGGCAATACAAGTACCTTATATTATGAAAAGGGACTTACTCAATATTTCGAATCAAACCCACACAATTTTACGAAAGGAAGATCAAATATTTTATAGAAAGGCAGAGAGATGTTTCATGTAGTAAATCACTTTCCAGATATCCCAAAATAAATAAAACACACACGTTATGTCTATGATAAAATTCAGGTACTTTCTATTTTTTTCACACTGGCAAGAAGTCATAAATAATGATGGAAATTATATTATTCAATAATTTATTTAAGGTAAGTAAGTTTCTTTCTTATTATTGTAATAACAAAATCAATCTTTTTGTAAAAATCGCTCAAAAACAATCTCTGCAAATTAAATATAATAAAACGTAACAGTAAATAAACGTAATAATAAATAAGTGTACTTAATCTCAGTGCAAAAGATACAAAATTAGCATAAAGATATTTTTTTCGAGATGAAAAGCAGATTCATTCCTTCCATTAAATTATTAAATGTTAGTAAATATGTTTTTTGAATGTTGTAATTTTTTTTAATTTTGCCTAAGCGTAGTCTATATCAAACTCATTGACCATTACGTATAAAAAAGAAAAATATCTACTACTATTTCGGATATTATTTATTATTTTCTAAAAGTCAATCATAATTTTTATCGCGCTATGAATTTTAAAACAAGCTCTGAATGATGAACTAACTACACAAGAAAGTTTTATTAAAAATTAATTGGACTAGAGAAAGTTATTCAAGCTAGTGGAAATTTCTTGAACCTATTATAACTACCATGGCATACTTGAATTTCAAATATTAAAAGTTTAATTTATTAAGAACAATTTATTTCGTTTAAACTATTTTTATTTGCTGAAAATTTTAAATCAATTTATTTGGATTTTGTAAAAAAGAGCTTATTTATACTAAAATGTATTTTTTACCTTTTACGTATTTCCGTTGGTTTTTAAAAATAGAAAAATTGATAATGAAGAATTCGTTTGTCCTAATTTAACACAGTTATAATGATACAACCTCCGTATTCGGCAGATAAGGCATTATGGGACTTGTCTCTGTTTGTGGGGATGAAAAGAGACACGAAGACACGACGTCTTGTCGTTCATTAAGAAGATAAAAACAGATAAATCTTGATTGAAATACTTTGAAAAACACAAAGTTCATATTTTGGGAAAAATAAAATAAATATTTTTTTAAGTGATATAGAAAATAAATAAAGTTAAAGTTTTGTTTAGGTATCATAATTTTCTATTTAAAATCACAATGTCATTCAAACTAAGCTTAATTTCAATTACTTACATGTTTGCATTTAATTCAATATTTAAATGAATAAAATAGATTAAAAAATCCATTTGTATGTAAAAAATCGCTTAATTTGTTTATTAAAAAAATTAATTAAAAAAAATACTTGAATTTAATAATAATGTGTGCTAATATTTTTATACTTATGCAAACGCAAAACCTTAAATTATCTCACAATACAAATAAATGGACTTTTACCACTTTTCAAAAAGAGTTTGCTGATAATATGGAATAATGTATCTTTAATGCAAAAGAAGCTTATTTCTATTAAATAAATATGAAATAATCTGAGGCTATTATTACTGTATTTATTTATATTTTATATAAATAAATAAATAAATAAATAAATAAATAAATAAAATAAATAAATAAATAAAAATAAATAAAAATAAAGTCATATGCAATTTTTTATTTATATGAGGAAAACATGAACATATTTTTTGTGTAAAATACACATTTAAAAAAGTTGGAAGAAGTCATCGGAAGTGCTGAAATTTTTCAAATTTGAGTTTGCAATATTTGTCTTCGACGTCCTAAAGTGCGAGATACACACGCGCACAATAGACTTTATAACAAATTTCGCATTTTTGCAAAGCAACATAATTCAATTCGGATTGGAGTACGAATGGGGGAGGCCTCGTGCCGAGTTAAAATATAAAAAAAAATAATAACACACCGAAAAGAAAGCCTAGAAAAATTCGGTTAGCGCTAATGTTGCCATGCAAGATGAAAATTTCAAGTGCCGCAGATTTAATTTTTGCCGAAAAGTTGGCCCACTTCCTCTGCCCTCCGCCCTCGCCCTCTCCTCTTCTCCTACCCGGAAAATGGAAACAAATGTCGGACGTGTAATGGCGCACTGGCATGGGCCGAGTCGCGCGAGAAAACTTTTCCCCGCTGCGTGTTTATTTATCTTGCGGGCCGGATTGAAAAGTTGTATATACATGTATATCTCAGGAGGAAAATTTTAAAATAATTTTCTATCAAAGCGAATTCTGGAAAAGTTTGCAGGGCTCCCGAAATAAATTATCGGTTGTTCAATTCGCGATGCCGGTAACGAAGGTGCGCATTATGCCATTATCTGGCGGCCCCCTAAATACACACCGGTGACTTTATGAAATTATTGTTGCAAATAATTCGAGCCTAAATATTGTCATTTATAACGAGAATTGCAAATATTAAAACATTTACAAAACAAAAATAAATTTTAGCTCGAGAAGCAGATGTTAAGCTTTTAAGTAAAGGATTTCTAGACGAAGTGTTGTTGTTTTTAGAGTTAGAGATTGGAATTCCCTGTGGCTTCTTTAGGATCCGATGCTAAAGGCAAGTAGGGGGAACGGGCTCCAGTGGGGGCATCCCCTGGAGCAGACGGCGCCCCGGAAAGTACCCGCAGGTCAGCTTGCCAGACAGGTCACCACGGTTTCTCCGTCCTCCGAAACTAACAGAGAACCTTGGCGAAGTTCCCCACCTCGGAAGTAATGGCCCCGGCAGGTGGTGCGCCTTGTGGTTCCCCCTCGGTGACAACATCCGTATCGTCACCGAGGAGGAGCAATTGGATTCCGAGTTGAACTCCGCGAGTATAGATGATGAAAGTGGCTAATAGCAATCTAATAGTCAGTTCGCGATGCCAGTGAAACATCTGAAAAGATCTTAGCTCCAGCAGGGCATGCGGGTATTTCCCGGGCTTAAAAGAAAGCAATAAAGTTAGAGATTTAGTGTGTTTTTGTGTAGAGCCAGTATACGATTCTCTCAAAATTTCAGCTCGGCGCTTCCTAGCTCCGCCCACAGTGCGATTTCGGAAATTCCAACTGTCAATATCTGGATGTAAATTCTAGATCTACCCGGCGGTAGAAGTATCATCTCGATCTCGGTGTCGTTGACATGGCTGGTGACAAAAATTTTGATAATTTTTCGCAATTTCGCAAAAATGCGAATGCTGTTTGACGCAAAGCTTCTAAACTGGTATAGAAGTAATAAAACATTGTGGAAAAGCTTAAATATTGTCATGGCGGTCGTAGTCAGTTGTTGGCGCGGTCTGCTAGGTGTTGTGACGCTCATGGTCAGTGGTTCGCAAGGTCTGCAAAGTATTGTGGCGGTCATGGCCAGTATTTGGCCAGGTCTGCAAAAATTCTTTTATACTTTAGCTTTAAGGAAAGATTTTCGAAAATCTGTAATACGCATGACAAACTACGCCGATGCTGTAAGAATGACACGATTCTCTCAAAATTTCAGCTCGGCGCTTCCTAGCTCCGCCCACAGTGCGATTTCGGAAATTCCAACTGTCAATATCTGGATGTAAATTCTAGATCTACCCGGCGGTAGAAGTATCATCTCGATCTCGGTGTCGTTGACATGGCTGGTAACAAAAATTTTGATAATTTTTCGCAATTTCGCAAAAGTGCGAATGCTGTTTGACGCAAAGCTTCTAAACTGGTATAGAAGTAATAAAACATTGTGGAAAAGCTTAAATATTGTCATGGCGGTCGTGGTCAGTTGTTGGCGCGGTCTGCTAGGTGTTGTGGCGCTCATGGTCAGTGGTTCGCAAGGTCTGCAAAGTATTGTGGCGGTCGTGGTCAGTATTTGGCCAGGTCTGCAAAAATTCTTTTATACTTTAGCTTTAAGAAAAGATTTTCGAAAATCTGTAATACGCATGACAAACTACGCCGATGCTGTAAGAATGACACGATTCTCTCAAAATTTCAGCTCGGCGCTTCCTAGCTCCGCCCACAGTGCGATTTCGGAAATTCCAACTGTCAATATCTGGATGTAAATTCTAGATCTACCCGGCAATAGAAGTATCATCTGGATCTCGGTGTCGTTGACATGGCTGGTGACAGAAATTTTGATAAATTTTTGCAATTTCGCAAAAGTGCGAATGCTGTTTGACGCAAAGCTTCTAAACTGGTATAGAAGTAATAAAACATTGTGAAAAAGCTAAAATATTGTCATGGCGGTCGTGGTCAGTTGTTAGCGCGGTCTGCTAGGTGTTGTGGCGCTAATGGTCAGTGGTTCGCAAGGTCTGCAAAGTATTGTGGCGGTCATGGCCAGTATTTCGCCAGGTCTGCAAAAATTCTTTTATACTTTAGCTTTAAGGAAAGATTTTCAAAAATCTGTAATACGCATGACAAACTTCGCCGATGCTGTAAGAATGACACGATTCTCTCAAAATTTCAGCTCGGCGCTTCCT
>JAGXCT010031863.1:0-44771 GCA_022495035.1 Philopotamus ludificatus
CACAGTACAGGGGGGTTATGTACTGCGCCAACCAACAGCTTGAAGAAGTGCTTTGACAAGTATATTGACCTTCTTTCTCGAGATTTACATACCCCAGGCAATTCTGAATCCATGCACTGGGGTATATATAAGCTCGAGTAAAATCTCTGAAAGACCCTCTTCGAACGACGCGGTTATTTTCGAGCCGCCGTGGCGGATCGGTAAAATAAAGGATTTGCGATGATATCCTTTTTTTTTATTGCAATTTTCACTAACACGTTGTATGATATCCAAAGAGGTAGATACATAGGTGTCGGCTGAGATAAAAATGTCTGATTGTGTCGGCAAACAACCGGCCAAGAAGCGGCGCCGGCGCCGGCGCCAGCCAACGGCCGGGCCCGCTGGCGCCGCCACCTCCGGCGGCGCCCCGGCCCATCCGCCCTCCTCGTCCTGAATGTGTAATCGGCTACCAGCACGGATGCATACATTCGCATACCCGAATTCTTTGGCGAACGCGCACAATACATTTCAATAATCTACACATTTAGAACCACGAGAATGCACGATTTGTAAGGACGGAGGCCGGTTTTGGAAAGCAGCCAGTGGGACTAAAGTAAATTAGTCGATTTGGATTCAATCCTTAGAAAAATCGGCAATAAATAACAGTATCGATGTCGATGACCGGCAAGTTGGGAAAATAGTTTGGAATCATTTACAAAAGTATTTAACCGACTATATATTATCACTCGATCGTATTCGAGAAACAAAACCACAATCGGATGCATTTTAATAATAATAAGAATTATTATATTACAAATATAAATTTTCTTTTAAGTGAAAAAATAGATATCAATCTGCAAAAAAATAATTATTGCTAGATTGTAATAATTAATTGAAGGTTATTTACAAATTATTTAACTTTTATATCGTAGCCGTTATCTTTTTGATTGTACTCCTCAATGGACCCAGGCCGACTTTGGTTGAGTAAATACTGATTTGTAACTTAAATGTTGAACAAATCTATGTATACTTCATAATTGTATACTTTAAATAGCCAATTATTTTTCTCTCACCTCCTCCAAGTCATTAAATATCTCATCAATTTTAATTATTCAAAATCGCAACGCGAAGACGATTCGCGTCGATACAAAAAAATATTATGATAAATGATCGTTAACTAGTTAACTAATTCATAATACCACTTTTTTCATTAGGACCGTAATGAATTACACTCTCGTTGGTCAAACATTTATTCTATTGGCGGTTGTCATAACATAAAAAAATTAGCCGGCGGCGCAAACGGCTTTATTATTTCGCAACACCATGTTGCCAATTGGAAAAAATTGGAAAATTGTATTAGATGCTACACACGCCAAACGCATCTCCAGACATTGTGATATAAAATAGGCTGAAAGCGAAGAAGACAGACGCCAGAACATTTGTTCCGTATCTTAACATTTTAATGGGGTGCTAAAGAGCGAAAGAACAATAAAAGACGAGCGGCCAAACAGATAAAACCGTCTCGTAAAAAAATAAAAATAGTCCCGCTTATTGTGATTGAATCGTCAAAGATTCAAGAAGTGTGATTACAATAGGTGTCAATAAAATCAAGTCGGATAACATTAAGAATATTTACGGTCCTTTTGTTCTTTTGATGTTGTTAATATGCGCTCCGTTCGAGGGATAGCTCAAGGTTGGCCTATTCATACGTTTCACGGGTCATAGACAAATCGTAGTGCGGATTAAAGTCAAGGTAAAATAATGAGATCGCTTATCGACGACGGATGTTACAGAGACCGATGCTGGAGAACAAGAAGTCCGAGACGGGCTTAATTAATTTGTTCGAATTGTAAAGCGATGGAGTCATTCGGTGAGCAGGGGAAGGAAGCACCGAGATCATTCACGGACGATGGTTTGCAAGATAACTCTTGTGGAACCATCCGCGTTGAAAAAAGAAGGCGATTCCGACACGAACGCGCTAAATTTTAGGCCTTTTCAAGCATGCGATTGCTTTTTATGACTGATGATAAACGTCCACAATTTAAATTCGCAACGAAAACGAATAATTAATGCAAAATTAAAATGATTTACTTATTTTACGCCATTCAATCTTGCACTGCATCAACAATCCATATTTGATTCGATTCATTATAATTAATCTGCGATGCTAATAAATTAGTTCCTTTAATATTACCCATATTTATGATTTGCTAAGAAATATAAATGGCTTATTTAAAAGTCAGAAATCTATAGATCTAAATTTGTAGATTTTTTAAGAACATTAATCTATTTCAACACAATCGGTATCGTGAAACATTGGTGGGAAATTTGTCAAATCATAATTTAATATCTGTTCGCCGACCGATAACCGGTAGTCTATTATAATTGATTGAAAATATTAATATAGTCGACATTTGAATACATCAATAGCCGAATTCGTTTACGTTGTTAAAATTAATTGGTAATGTAATCCAATAAAGGCCTAAGGTTCACTAATATTCAAAAACCAGTTCAGCCGCGCACAATGACGCGATCAATTAATTGCGCCGATAGTGTTATCAAACAGAAAACGATGGCAGAATAAACAACAATTCAATTACTCTGTGCTAGATTTCAAATCTAATTAAATAGAATGATTAAAAACTCATTCAACCGAATCACTGCTCGTAGGAAAAGAGCAATAAAGCTGATAAAACAATTAGCAAAACACAGCGCGTTAAATACGCGCGGCATTTTTACTCCATTCACGAAGTGCACCGGTGCAATTCCAGCGCGTGATGTGTCGCTGCCGTAAAAGTAAAAATAGGAAGTGTATCAGCATGATGGTGTTCGTATAGGAAATGAGCCGAGATCAAAAAATCAGCCACCATGGGAATACGCTGATGATGCAGCGGAAGTGCAGGGCATTCACATTTGCAATCTGAGGCCGTTGCATAATGGTGTGCACATTTTAATGATTGAAAAAGTCGCCATAAATAATATCGGCGTCGACACGTTTATATCATCAGGCGACGCTGTGTCGCTAATGTTTAACAGGCTCGGCTGTGACGACCACGTAATGCGTAATCGCGCATGATTTTCTGCGAATTTTCATTCACACCTCTCGTTCGTGAGCCTTTTCCCGTATATTCCCCTGTCCTTCGCGAGCTAAAACAATTCCAGACCTCCGAAAGATGCAAACTTTGTGGAGGTCTGGAATTGTTTTAGAGACAGTTTCATTCTACGAAACCATTGCATTCCTTCCAATTTTCTTTTCGGGGCTATGGAAAATGAAGCCGGATGAAGGCAAAGTGTTTTGTTGCAAGGTTAGGGCACGGCCAGGATAGTAACGTCGATGATGGTAATGCAAATACAGTGGAACCTTTTATAACGAGCATAATTCGTTCCAAAATCTTGCTCGTTGTGTGAAACACTCGTTAAACGAAACTAATTTTCTCATATAAATCATATAAAACACGATAATGCGTTCCATGCGAAATATTTTTTTTAACGTTTATTCAAATAAAATGCTTATAAATTGTTAAAGATCGCAACAACCTGGATAAAAACATTTTTAAAAATCGAAACTAGCTCATTATTTATTAATTTATGACAAATAATTAATTTTTTTTTACTAGAAAGCTGTCTAGAGACATTTGTTTTAGCCGACTCCTTAAAATTTGGTGAAAATGTGACACAGCGTTATCATTGAATATATTTGTAGCACGCATAGCCACCTCCTTATTAGGATGATGCTACTCAATGTACGATGAAACAGTTTCCCATGCTTTCAGCATTTCTCTTATTGCGTCAGAAGATTGTTTCTCTGCTACTTCCTCTTCCCTCCTAAACTTCATAACTTTTGCTGCGGAATACGATCCAACACACACAAGGCAAGTCAGCACAATTTCAGGACTTCCTTTCGCGTCACTCGTTATGCGAAATGTCGCTCGTTAAGGGAGAATTTTTTCACTTTTTTTTGCTCGTTATGCGAATTATTCGTTATGCGAGGTGCTCGTTAAGAGAGGTTCCACTGTACTTCCAGTCGTCTATAGATCTTCATCTTACACCTAGCCATGCCTAGGCTATGCCATGCCTATTTGGGACCCCAAGTTTTTGATTGAACTCCTTTAATATAAAAATAGTCTAAAAAAGTCTAAAGAATAAATATTATAATGTCTGCAATTGCGGAAAATAATAAAAACAACAATATTCGCTTCTGTTCCCGATGCGCGATGAGCCGAGTGCGAGTGAAACCGTGCGATTGACACGTACGGCGAGAATTCAGTCGGAGCGAGTGCTCAGTCTGCGGCGGGACATCGCCGAATGCGCTTGTCATTTACGCCGTCATATTGATTAGTAGAAAAATCCAAAATATCGACCAAATTATGAAGCGTATCATGAATAACTATTGTTATTCTTAGATTAATCCATTTTTTAAAAACAAAAAGTCAAGGTGGAGGATTCATAAATATCTTATGTCAAATATCGCCATTTCGTCGATCTCTTATATGAGATTATTTAATTTCATATAACGGATTAACTAATGACGGTTTTTTAACACATAGTATTTTTTTATTTTATTCCTGTATATTTAAACGTTATTTTCTTTTTTTCACTATTTTACATTTAAATTTTATTATTACAGCTCGGATTGAATATTTTTTATTTTAAATTTAATCGCGGTTGCGATGTTTTTTCTCGCTCGCATCCGGTACGATGTGTCAAGTGCGAACGAAACGTATTAGTTGTCACGTGCCGCGAGGATTCAGCAGACACGGTAATCGGCGTCGTGTCCTCAGTCTGCGGCAGGACATTAATATAAAAATCCAAATTATCATCTAAATTTTGAAACAAATCATAAATAAATATATGTATTCTTAGAATAATCCCTTTTTTTAAAAGTCAAGATATTGATGAAGATTTCATTCCATTCTGAATTTCTTCGGACGACGCGGTTGTTTTCCAGGCGCCGTGGTGGATCGGTTAATTCATTAGTCTTCACGGGATCATTTGGCCTCCAATATATATTTTGACAGATTCTGAATTTACTATTCTGATTAACCGACATCCCGTTTATACTACCGGTGTCTAAATTTGGCAAATCCACCGCAATCAGATGAGAATAATAGCTATTCTAGCACATTAGTGTCGATCCGATATCGCAAAGGATAGATTGCTTGGTTTTTAGGTACAATCATTTTATGGCCAATAAAATTTAGACATAAACAATCACATAAACGACCATATCTGGCATGTTTACATCACGATAGCGCCGACCGACACATAACTATGACCCATAAATCGTATTCAAAGGGCAATAAATCCACAAAGGGAAACTGCATTCGCAGAATGGCATTCTATTGAGGCATTGCCGGCGAATGGGATTGATTTTTGATGAATCATTTATTTAATTTGAATATAATATTACTATTACTATCCATTCTTTTGCTAATTCCTGATTTAACCAAACCGAATGGTATGCTTAATTTATGAACGATCAATGGGAAGGAATGCGCGTAGCAAACCGCACTATTCGATTGCATTTAATTTAGGTTAATTTTAAATGCGCAATGCATTCCTGATAATACATTTATTCATACGTCGATTTACGCGAGTTTGCATAAATATTCCCGCATTGTTATTGTTTAAATACATATTTAACTGGGGTTTAATCACCGGTCAGCTTCCTGACTATCGCGTTGTCGTTGCCGCAATAATTTAGCACCCAAACAAATTTGCGCAAACGGCGCCAGCGTCGTGCTCAAATTCGCAAACAATCTGATAAAAAGAGCAAACGACCCGACAAACAAACACACACGATTTCGGTTTTATCTGCGGGTCGCAGCGTTTCTCTAATTGCTCGGCAAACACACTACTCGGTACTGTACCAGAGACTCTGGAGCAAAACTATTGTACAAAAACTAGCAACAAAAAACATTTTCCCATGCACCAAGAGTAATGATGTCTGAATTATCGCTCCGAAGAAAAAAAAACTCGTTTTCGAAGGCACATTTTACCAACATCATAATTTATTTCGAACACATCGTGATGAGACGATCATTACTTTAATTAGCGCTCGATGCTGTATGAAGTTACCGTTTTTCAATATTTAAATAAACGCTTATATATACAAATTCATTGCAAAAAAAATCGAAATTATTTAAACGTAATCTTCGCACTTTTCCGGACGAATTTCCTAACCATCAAAATACATACATAATTACACGCTAAATAAAATGTATTAAAAACTCTGAACTCAAATGATCACTTAGTATCTATTAGCGACCGCTATCGTTATCTGAATATATGCAATAGTGGTGTTTATGTCACACGGCTAATGCAAAACAGCCGTTGTGGTAAATGGTTTTGATGTCAATAGTTCAATACGATTCGATTAAATACTAATTGATTATCACTTAGTTCATTCCAGTAATATTATATTTAATCAATACAATCGCCATGCAAATTGCATTGATTATGTTGATCAACAAAATGATAAATTCAATACATATTATGTACCGGATTGTTTTACGATCTGAGTTCTCACGATCTCGGCTTACGATTGTTTCGTACCATTATTAAAATTCGTCGTAAAGCATCGATGATCAAAAAGTACCAATGTTTATCTTATCGTCAGCCCGCATTGAAATTCAGTACCGTTTGCCAATAATGCAAAGTTCAGGCGGTGCAACGTGATGCGTCGCTATTACTTTTCCGTTGCACTATTTGCATAAATTATTGCAGCCAATATCGCATAAACGTGGCGCCAGCAAATAGGCTCTCGAATGCAAAACAAATATTGGTCGTTGTTGTTTTCGCAACGCGCGAGATTTATGGATGTGTGTATGTGTTTATTCGCAGGTCATATACAGTGAAACCTAGTTTTTACGTTTTCGAAAGGACTGATAAAAAAACGTAATTAGAGGGATAATTAGATTCGCGTTCAGAAACGGAATACTCAAATAAATACAGCAAATAGCGGAAAAATATCAATTCCGGGCACGTAAAAACGGGGTTTCACTCTATATCAATTCATACGATTTTAAAAATAAAAATGTAGATCGAATCGTTAATCGTAAAAACTACATATTTACCGAATATTGGTTCTGGGTAATTTTATTTAGCCAAATTTCAGTGCTAATATTTGAATACATATTTAAATATATAAACTAAATATGTGTTTTTGCCGATTCTGTAATTTACCGAGGGAATTTAAAAATATTTTTGTTTACTGAAAAATTACATTTTGCACAATATTTTTGTTAGTGAGTCACGTCAGTAAACTTGTAATTTATGTTATTATTTTCAATTAAATATTGTAATTATTATTATTCTTTCTGTATAACTATACTGCTGGGGAAATAGATTCCAGGGGTAGAATTTCACGTAGTCGTTAGTGAAATCAAATTCTCGGTTAACCGATCCGTCAAGGCGGCTCAAAACCAAACGCGTCATCCCAATGGTGTCTATTTATAATGGAAAATAGATCCCAAGCATTTCAAGTTGAAATATTGATGAAATCTTCATCAATATCTTGACTTTTTAAAATAAAAAATGGATCATTCTAAGAATAATAATAGTTATTCATGATATGTTTCAAAATTTGATCAATATTTTGGATTTTTCTACTAATCGATATGATGTGAGAACGACACGTACACTCGGCGATGTACCGCCGCAGATGCCGCCGTCAAATTATCGCGTTACATGTCACTAGTATACGTTTCACTCGCACTTGGCACATGATACCGGATGCGTGCGAGAAAAAACAACGCGCCCGTGGCTACTGAAGCGAATATTGTTGTTTTCATTTCTTTTCGGAATTGCGGACGATAAAGGACAATGATTTTAATATTTATTCTTTAGACTTTTTTTTTTTGAGTCGTGAAGCGATTACATATTATTATATTTTAACATAAGATATTAAACCACTTTCCCTCATTTCTGAGGATCGTAACCATGTGCATGATTCCCCTTATGGAGGACCATGGACATGGTTTTCATGGGATATAAAGTGTAGTGGTTTCCCGTTGCCTTCTGCACCGCAGTGTTTTTTTTTATACTGAAGAGCGCTGCTGCCCGCTTCCCAGCTTATATTTTTGACAATTATTTTTTTGTGAAATGAAGGTCGTCAGCTTTCACCTCTGTTGACTAGAGTCACTTCGAAGTATTTAGAATGGTCACCCATCTGAATACTAGCTTATTGGCAATTAACTTTAACAATCATAATTTGATTGTAATTACCTCCAAGCTTAGACTTTTTAGACAAATACAAAAAAAATTGTAGAATTTATATTATTAGAGTTATTCGAGAAAAATAAACAATTTGGGGCCAAATAGACCCCACCGGCACGGCTCGAAGAATAATCAACGTAAATTGATTGGCTCTGTTTAAAATTAACAGTCCAACATATTTTTTTGTCGTGAACATTTAAAAAAAATGGAATTTGGGTTCCCCATGAATTGGCGCTTGATGGATCACGTTGCACCTTTCTTATATATCAGTCATAGGATAGGATATAATGAACAATGTACCAATTGAAACAAGACCTCATAAATATTATTTTTGTCAGTGATATCCTTAATACTGTGACCCCATTCGGCAAAAGTAACTTGAGAAAATATAAAAAAAGATTCGATCTTTGACGATGCACTTTCGATTTAAATCAAAATGAATAATTTAAATCCAAATTAATAAGATTACTATTCTTTAAGATCGTTAGAATATACATTAAGCCAAGGGCGTTCAACTAAAATTGTATAGTGGGTTAAATCTAATATTATTGATCTATTGTGGACCACACAAATAAAAATAAACAAAGAACTTAATACTTACTATATATAAACACACCAAAATCACAACTTTTCTTAATAAAAAGTATTAAAAAACGTAAAATGATAGTTAGAAATGTATTTTAAAAGTAAATAACAAATATTATTTAATGTTCAAATATTATCATTAGCCCCGATAATTGTGAGTTTATTCTATACCCAGTGTTATGGCCTATATCGATGGTGTCATGGTTGGGCACTGGGGGGAATATTGGTGTGAGAGACTCATCTCATCCCCTACCATCTTTAAAGTCTTAAAAATCGAATAGTCACATAAATAAATAAATATGTTCATATGTACTGAACGAATAGTAAAATCATGAGATAATTAAAATATAAGTGCTGTAAACAGAGGCCAGAGGTTACAGTATTCGATGGTGTCATGGTTTGACACTGGAGGGAATATTGGTATGAGAGACTCATCTCATCCCCTACCATCTTTTAAGTCTTTAAAATCTAATAGTCACATAAATAAATAAATATGTTCATATGTACTGAACGAACAGTAAAATCATGAGATAATTAAAATATTAGTGCTGTAAACAGAGGCCAGAGGTTACAGCATTCATAATTGATTAATTAAATAAAATTGGCCAATACTTTCCGCTCGACCGCGCCATATGTACGTGCAGAAAAGATAAAGTGGCGCCGGCGCCTCCGCCCACCTTATGCAATCCGACGCTCCTCCCGTAAACTAACTCGCACTTCTTATATTTCGCTGACAAACCAATTAACAATCTGTCATTTGTGTTTTTAACAATCAACAACGTAAAATTATTTCGGCCGTGGTAATTAAAAAAAAATCATGCGTTTTTCAGATTCATTGAATTTAACCAATGAACTGCCACATTCCGCTCGCTGGGCCGGTTGAAATTTTGAAGTTGCGGATTGTTGTATGTCTTCTGTTATGGCCACAGACCGATTCCTAATATGGCGAGAGAACTTTTCGACTGGCTTCTCGGTGGCTTATATGGCGTGGACACAGCGCGTGCGGCCATTTTTTCCACATTTCTTGTATTAACTGATTGAAACTGCTGACTCGGGCAAATGGTATAATTGCGGGCTTGACAACACGTATGTGTCATACTTCAAAAACTGTAACGATTGTTAGATTTGTCGGGGGTTTACCCGCTGACAGATGACAACGTCGGCCATTGCTCGGCTAGCTATCAAAATATCGTGAAAATACATATCGGTTGGCCAACGGTTCGTAAGTTGCAGCGATTTATTGCCAACGACGGACTATAACCACTTTTCTCCGATGGCTACTGTATAATATTTAACAGAACAAGATGGTTTTAAAGCTATCGTCATCGTCTGTAAAATAATTTAGAACAAGGTTTGTTTTCAAAGCAATGATACATAATGTGCGGCATGTTGCTTCATGCATTTAAATCATAGGTATCCAAACTATTTTCATAAATTTGGAACGACTCAAACTTGAACCTAATAAAATTATTACAAGGAATAAATACATTAGAAAATACTAGAGAGAGACGAACTTGATGTTTCTATAACAATTGTTCAATATTTGGATTTAAATTAGTGAAGTAAAATCTTAAATAGCCATGTTCAATTTATTTTTTCACGAGATATTAAAATATGAATATAATAGAGATACCAAAACTTTCTTGCGATTCTTCTGAAGCCAGAACTACTAATAACCCGTCATAAACTCCAAATTCAGTTTTGCATTTGTGCTTAATTCCGTGTACCCCCTGCAAGTCGAAATCGACCCCGAAGGTCTGGATAGACCACTTTATGAATAATTGATTTAAATCCATATGCTGCGATAAATTAAATAAAAGCATTGACACCATCTCTATAATATTAAACAAATTTTGAAGGAAAACATCTAATTTTGTATTACATAAACAATTTAAGTTATATCAAACAGCAAGCTTTAATTTAGCTATCTGACACCTTCACGGCTCGCCAAGTCTGGTGACCTGATTCAGAAGATTGTTTATATTCCGACGAAATGACTGATGCATCAAATAAACGGGATGCTGCATACACTGGAGATTTTTCAAAAATAAAAATTGGCGCTGTCAATCTAGTTCATTTTACAATACTACTATTTTGCAATATCAGGTCGCATACAAACAAAAAATAATCTAGAATAATTTGATTATATTAATAAACGGCCACGCTGTGCCGTCTCTTATAGAAAATCAATTCGCGGAGTTAATTACGCGATTTTATCGGAAATATTTAGTGGTTCGGCACATTAAACGGCTCTCTATCGGCAAGCAAATCTTGTACGAACATAAAATTTATTATAAACATTTGTTTTTGCATAATGTGGTCATGTACAACCTCTGCTCGTAGACCTGGCGCCAAATCCGCATATTAAAGATTTCGCCACCAGAAAACAAGGATTCTAGTGCGCATTTTATAAATAAACATGCGGTGTTTTACGGAAAATTGTTTATTTTGATTGTTATTTGCGTTCAAATGCGAATATTAAATGATTTCACAATCGAGCCAACGAGGATGCGCAAATCACGCTGTGGCGCCGCCCAGCTGCTCGCTCCTGGGTGCGAGTCGTCATTCGATCAATTTTATTAACCTAGCCGTGCCGATGGGGTATATTTAGTAGATATGATAAATATATTATAATAAATATAAATAATCATTGACCTTTATTGTTCGCAATTGCGAAAAATATAAAAAAACAACAATACTCGCTACTGTAGCCACGGGTGCGATGTATTTTGTCACTCCGTACCGGATACGAGTGAGAAAAAGATCGCGCATGTGCAAATGCGAACGAGAAAAAATATTGTGCTGTGCAAGTGGTGAAACCACATGCCTCGCAGCAGGAGCGTGCCTCAGTTGCGGCGGAACATCGTCGAGCTCGCACGTCACTTACGCGTCGAATTCATTAGTAAAAATATTCTATATAATTTTTATTCATGGTATAATCCATTTTTTTAATGTCAAGGTATTGACGAAAAATTTATCAACTCTTGACTCAACTCATGTCATATAAAATATACCCCATCGGCCAGCGGCGTTGGTTTCGAGCCGTCAAGACGGATCGGTTAAACGACAAGATTAATAAATAATTATGATTAACGCAATTTGTCACTCGTTATAAGCAATATATAAATAACGCATAGAGAAGAGGAAAACGAATACTGAGACTAACGACATCTTATTTGCCTGAGAAGGAAAAATCTGATACCAACAGTGGTAGAAGATACACGTCCAATGGCAGCAATGATCAAGAGAAGGAAAACTCTTATAACCCGCGGTATGGACACAAAAGTGGAGCCCTCACGCCACGTGTGAGAGTCAGGTTCCTTTGGCCTCGACTACTATTTGAGAGTCTGGTGGGGCCCATACGCTCAGCGAGTGAATGTCTCGTGGCTAGCAAATGATGATAATGATATATATATAAAACAGTGCAAAAATATGTACATGTTGGTGTACACACATCCTTGTGTGCATAAATAAATCTGGTCTCTAACGGATTTCTCACCACAGAGCCAGTATACCCTGGGAAGGAAAACCCTAATCTGTTGACCAATAATCGGTCTAGTCTCGATACTTTCGCTCCTCTTCCTTCTTTCTAAGGGGACCCCTCTCTGAGGAGGTCTTTCCCATGATGAAAGGATTGCTATTGCGCGATTGATATAGGGCTAATAATTACTTGTGACCGGCTACTTGAGACTCGTTTTGGGCAGATGTGCATATGTACGCCTGTGTATATCTACATAGGCGTGTGTGTGTGTGTGCTCGCTACTTGGCACTCGTGACTCGTTATAAGCAGATAACATGGCGGAGAAAGAACAAACGAATACCGGAATGACTTCCTACTTGCCTGGACACAGTCGAGAGGGTAAAATCCGATACCAACATGGGAGAAGATGTACGTCCAATGCCAGCAATGGCCAAGAGAGGGAAACTCTTTGCAAAAAACCGCATACCAAGACGGCTCGGGTCTCCGCGGTATGGACACGAAAGGGGAGCCCTCACGTCACGTGTGAGACTCAGGTTCCTTTGGCCTCGACTACCATGCGAGAGTTTGGTAAGGTCCATGCCCTCAGCGAGTGAGAGCCTTGTGACTGGCAAATGATGATGATGATGATATGCGGTATATATCTGGTCTTTGATTGATTTCTAACTAATAGAAACAATATACGATGAGAAGAAAAATCCTCAAATAACGGCCGATATGCGGCCTCGTCTCGATACTTTTTTCTTTTCTTCCTCTTGTTTAGGAGAGAATAAAAAATATTCTATAACGAAGTCACAGATCTGGCAACGCCTGGAGAAGGTAAGAATGAATATATTGACAAACACTTGCCCGGACACAATGTGGAGGATACATCCGATACCGACAGTGATATAAGATACCTCAGCCATTGAGAGGCCATGATCCTTTGGTCTCGACGTCCATTCGGAAGTTTGGAAAGGCCCAAACGCTCAGCATTTAGTTGTAAATAATGATGATAATTATGAGGTACGGCTCAACGCATGATTCTGTATATGCATAATTCATAATCTTCACACTATCATGTGATTCTAAAATGCGTATTAGAATTAAACTAACAGATGTATTTATAAACCATCATAAATTTGCATGTCCTTATTCCAACTGCGCATTAAAATTAAAACGACACGTATGCTACACTTGTGATATATTGACTATTTCCCCGCATCCTTAGTTATATAGAACGTCATTGATATCCCACGTCGCGTTTTTATGAATTAGTCTTGTACAAGAGTCGCGTTTACACACCAGACGTGTTTTCTGATCTATTTTAATTTCGTCAAATAAAAAAAGAGAATCGTGGAGTGGACAGCGAAAGCAGAGTGCATAGAAATTGCATCGGAAACAAAAATAGCGAAACACTGTCCACGGAGTTTGATTCTATTCTTGAACGCTAACGAGTAAAAATTAAACAACCAGATCGTATCAGACATCATGAAAGACGTACCAAATAAAAATCGACGATTTCATGAATGGAAAAATGTTCTACGCATATAAACGGACCTCATTCTATCTAAGGTCAAGGCTGCAATTATCGTTTGCTCGCAAATACTATTTTTTTCTCAGTCTATTGTCAATACAAATTAAAAACGCCCTGCCTAACATCTTCAAAACGTGGGAGAGTCGCTCAATACAATGCATTTTCGCACCATTTTTTATCACCAACTATTATATATAAAAAATAAAGAAATACGTACTAAGTGATACATTTTCGTTAGTGTTAGTTGATACGGCGATATACATGGGTGCGTATTTACATATGAGATACATTTAAATGTACGAAATTGAACGGTAATAGGATACATATACAATACAACGTGCTTTCGTGTAAAATTTGACAATTATCAAAAATCATATTGTTGAGAATATTGATCAACAATCAAGAGTGATAATTTATTTTTCTCCAAAATTCCCATGGGAAAATGTACATATAATACCGCATATATTTGTTTGTTTGTTTAGGATTGAATACGCATGTGATTGTGTCGACTTTTCCGACGCGTTGAACTGCCCTGGTCATCTATTAGGTGTCCGAGCGTACGTCGGCGTCGCGACGGTGGCTATTTGTGGCGGCGGGGGGCAACGCTCTCCTCGAGGAATGCGCCCCTCCAGGTGCCCCACACAAGTCTCCCGAGGGAGAAGCCCTTGCCGCACTCGACTAGAAACTATACTACCTTCCTTCCTACTTATTTGAGCAATATTTCTCTAATAAAAATTATTCTACTAATATTGGGGGGGGGGGGGTAATTAAACCGCGAGTTAAATGTACAGTTACACCCAAACTCTACTCCGTCGATAACAATCGGTAATATCGTGAGGTTTATTATTGGATCTTGTCTTAGAATTTATCCTTAGAGTCCTTAGAATATTTATATGGATGAATGGCGCTTTGGAATCTTTCAGTTATGCCATTCATCCATCGTAGTCAAATAAATAAATAAAGAAATTAGCTTATTCTTAAAAACAATCTAATACATTAATTACGCCAGTGGATTGATTTGATTTAAAAATAAATCATATGAAATCATTCTCCGGAATATTTATGAATTCGAGGCGATCGAAATATTCATGTGAATGAAAAGATATTAAGCAAATAATTAAATAATAATAATATATAACTCACTGTAAAGGTCTCCTGGACACGTTTTACAACAGCGTCCTTCCTGTAACACTGGCTCATCGCATGATGGCTTAGGACATTCATTTTTAATGTTTCTGCATTGTACTCTGGCCACCATGCGGCGTTTCTTCTGCATCTATAACAAAGTTTAACAAACATTACTATGACTACGTTTCAAAGACTAAAACATTTTTATTAGGGATTTAGAATATCTATTTATCACCTCCCAACCCCTACCGGGGGGGGGGAGGTAGCCACCAAGAATTTATCAGAAATGAATCACAACTATCTACCATACCATTTAAATTGATGGTCAGCTTCTCATTACATTTTCTATATTACAGTTAACATAAACCTGCATAGAGTTGACTAGGGACCTAATTGAACTTTGATAAATACCCAACAAAACAGTGCAAAAATATGTACATGTTGGTGTACAAATATCCTTGTGTGTATAAATAAATCTGGTCTCTTAACGGATTTCTTACCACAGAGCCAGTATATATCCTGGGAAGGAAAACCCTAATCTGTTGACCAATAATCGGTCTAGTCTCGATACTTTCGCTCCTCTTCCTTCTTTCTAGGGGACCCCTCTCTGATGAGGTCTTTCCCAAGATGAAAGGATTGCTATTGCGCGACAGGGCTAATAATTACTTGTGACCGGCTACTTGAGACTCGTTTTGGGCAGATGTGCATATGTACGCCTGTGTATATCTACATAGGCGTGTGTGTGTGTGCTCGCTACTTGTCACTCGCGACTCGTTAAAAGCAGATAACGCCTTAGAGAAGAACAAACGAATGCGAGACAAACCCCTCCTGCCCTTTTCAGACACAGTCGAGAGGTAAATCCGATCCACCAACATGGGGAAGATGTACGTCCAATGCCAACAGTAGGCCAGGAAACAACACCAAAACCGCATACCAAGACGGCTCGGGTCCCCGCGGTATGGACACGACAGGGGAGTCCTCACGTCACTTGTGAGACTCAGGTTTCTTTGGCCTCGACTACCATGCGAGAGTTTGGTAAGGTCCATGCCCTCAGCGAATGAGAGCCTTGTGACTGGCAAATGAAGATGATGATATATTATAAAGAAATAATACATTCAGATAACGTTTTTTATATGAAAGATTTGAAATCTTATAGTTTAAATTTTAAATTTCATACTCTTTATTAGATATTATCTTTTTCCAACCATCTGGATACACTTTAATGCATCCATCACAGCAATTTACAGGTTTGAAGACAAAATATTAGCTTAGTCCATTTTTAACCTCGTCATATGTTTTAAAATTTTGGCGTTCAAATAATGTTGCATCGATTTAGAAGATGATGCAACATTACTTTAATCCAAAGGACGGATCAAGTTTGTGGGGAATGGTATTATGGCGGGAAACTGCTAAAGGCACTGTCCTGGCCCTTGCCTTATTTCTACACCATTGTTGGTGACTAAGAGGTGTTTCTATCCAGGCTCGCGCCTAGAAGAGGAAACATTCGGTCTCTTGGTGAGCCCACGGGTTTTACTTTTGTGGTCATACTGCGTCTGTGTGTGGTTTTCTTTTATACAGAGTTTTCCTTCTCCTGGTCGTTTATGAGGACGAATTTAGCCAAGGCGATCAAGGTTAAATATAGTGGTCAAGTTCCATGTGGCAGAATTTTCATTGGCTTTATGTAGAACGAGGATGGCTCCGTTAAATCTTCTTTGTGGGCATTCTCTATATAAAGCGGTCTGTTTCGGTGATATCTAAGGTCTTTGTTTATTATAATATGTTGATCATGGTTTTCTAAAGGCCGTCTTACGTCCCCCAGCGATGTGTAGCAAAAAGTAGGTAGTCAAACAAGGGGCATATACCATACACACCCCGAGATAATCCTCACGGCTTCGTGTAGTTCTACGTCTACGCAGTATTCTGCCGTTAAATAAACTAATCGCATCTTCGCGATTTTTAACGTTGGGGTGTTTGCACCCCATCCTGTGTCGGACAGTTTCCGTGTGAGGCTTATCCTGGTTCTAACCCTCATAGCAGTGCTTTTGATGTGACTAATGACCCCAAGGTATTCAGGGCAGGATTTGTTTGCTATCGAATAGCTTTCAAATATGTTATTTAGAGGGAGGCTTGCCTGTGCGTTGGTAAGATGAAAGGAGGTTATTTCTGTTTTGCTGAGGTTCAGAATAAGGTTCCATTTTTATAGTACCTAATCAGGGTGGCCAAGTCGTTCCTTAAAATGTTCTCTCATTGGTTCCAGCTGTGAGATTGACATGCTATTACCATGTCATCTGTGGATTGAAAAATGTGTCACTGCGTGTGGAGGATACCCCTCATTTATAGGTGATAGCACCGAGCCATTACTAAGGGCCTATTCTCTACTAACCTCATCATCTATTTAAAAATTGAACCCCTTATTAGTCAGCATATTCGTCTATGCATTAATTATTTTAAGTGTACCACCCTTTTTGATCTAATTGAATTATTCACTTGGTTACACCAATGTCTTATGGTTATCTAATGGTTAAATAGGTGACAGTTTAACGCATTTTTTTTTATAAATTCGTATTTTCACGTTTTGTCAATTTTCTTATACCATGTTATTACAAATCCGCATAAAAAGGTCGTACTTTATGTCAAGATTAAAAACAAAATTTATTAGAGGGTTCGATCGGCAAATTGACCTATAAATTGGTTCATGCAACTTACTTCCGAATTTAATTATTATTTAATTATAATAAGTCATTTTCATCACGACTACTGATTGATTATGATTGTATTAAAGAGCGGCTCAAGTCTTTATGAATGACCAAGTTTCTATAAATTTTAAATTCATCACGTGCGGTGAACTATTCATCTGTTGTCTCGGATGAAACAGTAATACCAGCCGGCGCCAAGTTCTACTCGGCTCATGATCCGAGAGATATTTCTGCTATATAAAGACTACACTTTCTAATCCACGACAGGTCTATCGGCCGCAACGTAACGGACTCGAGCCGCAATCTCAAGTTTTCCATAATGGAAAAACGAAAGACCCCAAATGTTCTCAATAAACCGCGTCGTATCTCGAAAAACGTGTGATTTTAATTAATCATTGTTTTTATTAATTCGTGTCGACCGGCGACCGACTCTCAATCGACCCATTTGTCATCTCGTAACGAACCATAAAACAATTAACAATGTGCGTAATAATAATCAGAAGCCAATCAATCATTCGCGTAGGCGCCACTTGCACTAATAAATCACTCATTTGTGGAAGATTGACCATTGACGTTCGATAATAAATCGAAATATGTAAATGTGTATTCTAAAAACGGACAACCTTATCACTTTGAGTCCTATAAACCGCGTGACAAATTGTATATATTTATATTAGTACTTATCAAACTTTTGTATTATTAATTCCATCATTATATAATATTACAGTACAAGTATTATGAGGAATGATTAATTATAATGTAGTCATTTGGCATAACCCCGGATGAAATCGAGGAAAATATGGGCTCTTAATAGTAAAGAAGAAAAAGGCCTGAAAACGGTTGTCGAGTCTGAGAGCTTCGGAAGACACATTTTAACTTGTACCTGTGTGTTTAAGACAATGCGTGATTAGCATTACAGAATAACCCAGATCGCCAATCACGCATAAAAACATAATAATAACATGAAAAGCATATATATCAATAAAGAAAAGAAAAAAATATCTATATAACGCCTATATTTGACATGGCTCTGGTTACCGGAGAGTTTTTGAGAGCACCTGTCCTCGCATTTGGCGAAAGAAAAAGCACACGCAAACGAGCTCGATGGTAGTGAGGTGGCGCCCATAAGGGCAACTCGCACAGTACAAGGTGATTATGTACTGCGGAACCAACAGCTTGAAGAAGTGCTTTGCCAAGTAAATCAACCTTCTTTTTTCGAAGGTTAAATACTCCAGGCAGCCCTATACCCATGCGCTGGGGTATAAACTTAGGTAGAATCCAAACTCCCTCATGTAGAGATACCCAGAAAATTTTCTTCTGTATCTTCTTTAACACATTGCGGTCCGCTGGGTTCCGCGCCGAGTTTTGCGTTGTTTTGGTTTGCGTTTAAGTTACGTCAATATTTTTTTTATAGTGTTCAGAAAGGTTATCTTTATGTAAAAAAATAATAGTTCAAATCTTCTCAAAGTGTGGTTTGCGTATTAATTAAATATAAATGATTTTGGTTTAACATCAGCAGGAGGACTCGAAAACGCGTCCCCCGTACTTCTACGTTGGCCCGCGACGACGCGTTTTCGAGTCCCCCGGACCGCAACGTGTTAATCTGAATTGGAGACATCATAAGGCGCCCATATGATGAAATCTGATTCGAGCAAGCTCCGAATCAATGCATCGTATAGCACTCGTATGTGATCAGAATTTCTCAAGACGAAGCCCAATATTCTTGATGAACTATATACACGTCCGATACATGTAAACTAAATTTTAACTTAGAATCAAACAAAATACCCAGATCTTTAACAGACGATTGCTTAGGAAGAGTTACGTCCCCAAGTCTGTAATTAAAGATGATGGGCTCCTTTGATCTAGAAAATGTCATTGTTTGACATTTTCCAATACTTAATGGAAGACGATTTAATATTGACCGATCGCGCAAAGAATCAATGTCCAGCTGCAACGAAAGGGCATCTTCCACTGAAGTAACAGATCGAAATATAATTAAATCTTCTGCGAAAAGTGAAAATTTACATCGAAGGACTCGATGAATATCATTTATAAATAAGACAAATAATAAAAGTCCTAAATTTGACCCCCGTGGAATACCGGAAGGTGTATATTGTAAGCATACGACGTTTGGGAGTCGTATGTCACATATTGTTACCTTTCTGTAAGGTAACTCGAGAAGAAACGTACGAGATTATCCGAAAAACCAAAACTATCTACAGTAATACCCCCGATAACGCGAAAGCTGGGACCGCGTTATCGGGATAATGAAGCACATACATAATTTAGAGTTACGGATATTTCGTAAAAAAATACAAATCTGACTAACAACGTAAAAAAAATTATGAATTTTTGATGAATGAAATATTCGGTTGTCATGCATGCGATCGCCGACATACACATAGACATCCATGGCTTATTGTTTACATCAGACGTGAATGGTAAGAAATGTGCCGAACACTCGCACATATGAGGACATAGATATGTGCGAGCGAGATCAACACACAGGCGCAGCCAGCCAAACGGCATAGAGTTTACGGTCGAGCTATGCATGAATAGAATGCGCTCGCGTTATTAGAGGGACTGCCGCGATTTATTTTGAAATTCGCGTTATCGGAACACGCGTTATTTGGGGTATAACTGTTGTTATAGATAATGTTGACTTGGACCCCCTTATCCAATGACTTAGACACAAAGTTTGAAAAGCCAAGAAGTCCCGTGACTGTTGATCGTCCAGGCCGAAGTCCATGTTACTTATTGATAAGTCTACACTCAACAGGTTCGGATAGAAAAGCCACTGGTATGTAATTGGCAACACTCGATATATCTCCTTTATTAAATATGGGAGTAACTTTGGAATGTTTCCACAAGTCTGGAAACTGGGACGATTTTAGCGATAGTTATGCAAAATTTGGCCACGCAAGCGGCGACAGGCGTGGCCGATAAGAGAACGGCGACACGGTCGTCCTCCAGGAATGGGCAGGAGCAGATCGAAATTGAATGCGGCCACAAATCTCGGTCGGAAGCTGTGGCGGCTCAAAGAGCGGCGGCGCTGCCCATATATGCGCCGGCGTATAAGGAGCTGGCCGTAGAAAGTCGGACCCGTCAGCGGACAACTGTCGGCGGCCACCTCCCGGCGCGGTAACCTCCGGCCAACGGTCGACCCGGGACACGCTCCTGGCAAAAAGCGCATTCCGAGCCTAGATTGCCGACCCGGTCAGATAAACAAGCGGCCGAGTGCGCATGCGTATAAGGACAGCGCGCGCGCCGCGTGTCAACCGATCGGGGCCTGAAACCCGTCAGGGCGCATGCGCCACAACGCGCCATATCGTTTCCAATCACTCGTACATGCTAATGAATTCGGCCGTATCGTCGTCTTTTCGCGATTCAATTTTCAATCAAAGTTCAACGATTGCATCTAGATTCCAAAATTACCGACGAAAGAGAGATCGACCAGGAAATCCAGGTCTGAAATAAATTGACCCTATATATAGCAGGATTCCTAAGATCAAAGCTCCTTATAGCTCAGACCAAAATGCTGCTACACAAATCTATAATTCGTCCTGTGGTAACCAATGGAGATGACCTAATGTACGACCGAATAGAAGAAAAACGGATCTTCGAAAGAAAAACAGTGCTTTTCATATTCGGCCCGACGAAGGATGACGATTTTCCAAAATTGGGAAACCCCCTATTATAACTCGGATTATACCATTCAAAGATTGAAAATATCACACAAAATTGTTCTAGAGCTTTTAACCGATCCGTCATTAATATCTTCATCAATATCTCGACTTGAAATGTTTAGGATAATTTTTTCATAATAAATAGACCCCCTTCGGACGACATGGTTGATTTGAGCCGCAGTAACGGATCGGTTAACAAAAAACTGTTATCAAAACATTTCCTTTACAGAGATGATTCCGCGACCCTGAGTGGAGGCAAGATATTATTGATTAACACTTTATAAGCCGCAAGGTTTTACATCAAACCTAGCCTGGGGGCCGCATGCTTTCATGCAATGATAATCCAAGCTAACATGCACGTGTATCCATCTGTGGTCAAATAGTAGAATTACATTGTGCATCGTTTTCAGAACACAATAAATGCAAAGTGGGGGTATGGCTCTTACGCCAAAATGCGTGAACGGCTAATAACGCTTGACTAAAAAATCACGCCTTTTGGCGTGAACGGCTCATAAAGTGTTAAAATGAGAGTTGCGTGCCATTAAGATTGTCATTAACTATTAACTATAACTATTTGTCTAAAAAAGATTTGTTTAATAGAGTCTAACGAATAAATATAAATAATCATTGACCTTTATTGTTTGCAATTGGGAATAAAAATAAAAACAACAATATTGTTTTAGTTTGAGTCGAGTGTTGTCGCGTGTAGGTATCATACGTGGCGGCGATGACGGTTGGGCACAATCATTGTTTCATATATTCTATGGAGCTATGAGGAGCCAGGCCGCTATCCAGGCCAATTTAGTGACGCGTGTGCTACCGATCAGACCGTAAATTATTTTAGAATTGGTACTAACCTCGTCTGATTATTATTGTTACAATCCACGCGTGACAGCTCGGCTCCCGGGCTTATGGCTGGCAACCTGACCCGTATTCGAAGAGCCAAGATAACCTGGAGAACGTCCGTCACAGTCATGACATCACGGTTGAGACGGAGGTGTCCTCCAGGTGGCAAAGACCCGCCTCAGGGTTAATAGGCCACTTAAATAATTGTTTTATTATCGCTCCGTACCGGATATGAGCGAGAAAAAATATTGTGTCGTGCAAATGGAGAACTAGCATAGCCGGGAGCGGGCATCAGTCGCGTCGGGCTGTCGCTCTGTGCGCATGTCATTTCCGTCTCGCATTAATTAGTAGAAATATGTAAAATTTGATCGATATTTTGGATTTTTCTACTAATATATATCATGAATAACTATTTTAATTCATAGAATAATCCATTTTTTTTAAATGTCAAGGTATTGTCAAAGATTTATCAATTCTTGAAATTTTTGTGGTCTAATTTCATGCAATATCAGCCAGTAACTGAATTTCGATTATTTAACATGAATAAAATGTTTCTGTATTCGCCACATTATAGATTATGACGTGAAGATCGCCTATGCGAAAGTTTTCGCTGAATTATTTACATTTACCGACGCATTAAAACATAATAAGCCATTTCCTATGATTACAACTTTTGCAGAATACTTTACAACGCTCGTCGCGCTCGATTGAACAAACCGCAAAGGACTACCACAAATGGAGAATAATCACACATTTGGAATCGTAAGTTACACATCTTCAACGCGAAGCTCGTGTAAATGATACGAAAGTAATCGATAAATTCAATGTTGATTCATCGAGTAAAACAAAAATAATATACACAGTTAATTTGTACGTAGGCCATCATCGTCTGCAAATAGACGAGGCGTACGTGTATACGTCTGCGTCTCTCACAATTTTTATACGTATTCTTTTTTTACCACATTTTATTCATACTTATGTATTGAAAAAAAAGTCGGCGATCGTAATATTTACAAACTAAACATTTCAGAAAAAATATAACATGGACATGTTGACACTCTGACGATTCGTTTGATCTGCCAGCGAGTGAAAATTCACGCGAAAATATTTGAACACTGCCAGCCGGATGATTAAAATCTTTGAAATTTTTCAACTACACATAAATTGTGACGAATTTCGTACATTTTTTTTAAGCACGTAATCCTTCTTGTTATTTATGTAATGCATAAATGTCATTATACCGTCTACAGAGTGAGTGGAAAAGTAAACATAAACCAAATTAAGATTTTTTTGTAATTATTTTGAATCAAATGGTTTTTTTTAAGCAAAATGATATCATTTATTGGTTGCAAGAATAAAGAAAGGATCAACACGGTGCCAGGCGGTTTTTTTTATTTTATTTTAATACATTTTTATGTTTGGCTGAAGAATGTATTAATAATTCTGCAGACGACAGTGAGGCCGAAGCCATCTTTAACAAACGATATTGCCGCTGAGTGGCAGTTATCGTCGTTTACCTATTTTTTTTATTACACATCGCTAATACCGTATAATGGCGATGGAAATAGCTCATATGCAAAAAGCTTTGATCTCTCAAATTAATATAATATATTTATAATATAACAAATAAAATATTCTTACACCCATGTAAAAGATATCATTATTAATTTTCAGGCTTTAATATTAATAAAGCTTTTCTGGTTTACATTAATGAGTGAGTTTGTATATGGATCCGATTACAGATCTCGAATCCCCTAGAGTCGGGTTTTTTACTATTTTTTTTCAACATATCAGATTTATCGGTTCAAACAATCGGAAAAAAATCACACCTCTTCGTGTATATCAGGAGACTGGTGTGAAAAGGTAGTTTAGCATCGGCGTCATATTTCATAGCAACAATACAAGAGCCGACAAGATCTCAGAAATACAATACACGTACGTGTAATACTACAGAGAATATGATTATTGAGAATGGACCAGTGAGTCATCGATCTGGAGAAAGATGATATGTGCAGATTAACAAAGCTGTTTCATCGGGCATACAATACATGCACATAGTACAGGGGCTTACAGAAGCGACGGCGATTTGTGAATAAAATTATTGAGAAAAGCTCATCCTCTCTGTCAATTAAACCATGCTTTATACGTTTTGATAGAGCACGAGATCGATAGTCGCGTGTTATATTAATATACACGGCACACATAACGCGTATGCTGATTTTTTTATTGGTTCATATGTTTTGTTGGACCCTGTATGGTTACAAAAAATACAAGGTTCGGATTAAGTCACAGTATCCATTCGCAAGGATCCGGTTCGCCAGGGGTGTTAAAGAATTATTAATGATTCGACCACCCATCATACTACACCGAAACGGTTGCAACAACTTGACAAACACTATGTTAAACCTGTTGAGAAACATTAATATAAAACCATCAATAAACAATCCACCGAAACCCATCCGATCAAGGATATATTGCAGCGGTGGGTCGTTCAATTTAATTTATACATATTTATATTTTAATAGAGTTTCATTTTTTCGCCATACCTGAACACACTCGCATTTCACGCAATACATGATGCCAAACGGTGGTCCGAGATCCGCAAACCACGTCGTTCCCAGCTCGTGCGGTTTGCCGCCAAATGTGCATTCTGAAAAACAAAAATAAAATCAAATTCGGTAGGTAAATCAATCACGGCCACCTTCGTCCCAATTCTCGGTATCGGATTATTTTCGGTGTGGGAAAATGTGGTGTTGGAAAATATGTGCAGCGCAATAATATATTCGGGACTAGCGGAACGATGAGTCTTTTTAATGTTCTTGTTTTGATTCCGTTGTCCAATTGGATTAAGGTAGAGTTACGACAATGGCTTCCACTTTATAAATGGCCCATTATTGTTAATCTAAAGCTAACATATATTACATATT
Source organism: Philopotamus ludificatus (assembly GCA_022495035.1). Taxonomy (NCBI): domain Eukaryota; kingdom Metazoa; phylum Arthropoda; class Insecta; order Trichoptera; family Philopotamidae; genus Philopotamus; species Philopotamus ludificatus. Next base: position 25,062 of record JAGXCT010031863.1, read on the forward strand.
ATACATATATATAAGAAATGGACGACAAGTCTGCTGTACAACAAATATTTTTATTACTTACTGTGTAAGCATTAGGAGCAGAAAATAACGGTTACACCATCAAGTCAAAATTAAGGTCGTTTCTCGGAAAATAGTTTTTCTCATGTAGATAATTTCACACTCTTTAATATTATACTTGATATAACATTGATATAACAATTATTGTTTTAAAATTGAATTAACTATTCAACAATAATATATAATGTTGATATTAAGGGACGAAAATGCAAATACAGGCGGACCTCAGCTTTCGGACATTCGACTTTCGCACAATTCGCTATTTCGCACATTTTTGAAAAATCTTTTTTTTCAAAAATTGTTCCCAAAAGGCATGGCATAGTGATGGATGAAATGGAGAAATCCTTGTGTTATTGAATAAGTAATCAAAATCAAGAAAACATCCGTCTGGTACTTTCAATGATTCAAGTTAAAGGCTCTTAGTTTACTTGCATAAAGATTGAAGGCTAGACTAAACGAAGATTCTAACACAGTGTTTCGTGCAAGTAACGGCTGGTTTTCAAATTTTAAAACAAGGTATTCTTTACACAATATTAAATTCTCTGGAGAATCAGCTGATGCGCATGAAGATGCTGCAAAAGACTTTATTTCGTCATTGTCCAAAATTATTGAAGATGGAGAATATACCTCTAGTCAAATATTCAATGTAGATCAGACTGGTTTATTTTTAAAGAAGATGCCTAATCGTACATTCTTATCAAAGGACGAATCAGTTACCCCCGGTCATAAACCTTCTAAACTTAACAGTGAAGATGTTAATGAAATGATTGAATCTCATTTTTGAACCCTTGACTAATGAACAATGGACCGACAAGAGAACAAAACAGTATACAAATTGAAAGTGAGGAAGAACCAGAAGAAATCATCAAGACCTTAACAATAAAAACATGAACGGCTTTTACGCATCTCGGGCATTTTTGAATATTATGAAGAATGTGATCCCAATGGAGAACGCATATCTCAAGTGCGTAGGGCGATCCATAATAATTACTACTGTTACAGAACTCTCTATGAAGAAAATAAAAAAAGTAGTAAAATACAACTAACCCTTGACAAGTTTATTAAGAGAATATAATTTTTATTTAATATGTACTTAGTTAGTACATATTAGTATATGTACGTAGTTAAGTGCAATTTTTGGTGTTTTTTTTACATCCCTCTACTCGCACACATTTTCAGGAACCAATCATGTGCGAAAGTCGAGGTCCGCCTGTATTCATCGTTTAGGAAGAGTTTTTGTGAGAGGCAGACACGTGTACAGAATAGCTGAAGCTGAAGATATATTTAATTAAAAAATAAACCGTTAAATCGTATTCTAGGGATATTACTATCGGTAATTACAAACGTATACAGTTAACCTTCGCTACTTTCAACGCGATTTTTTATCCTATAGAAAAACGCATTACAATAAATTGTCTTAATCATATTTTTTTGTTAGTGTTAGTGTTTGAGATTAATATTTTTTTGCAAATCATTATTGTACACGCGCATTGCCGGTCCCACAAGAGAAATGCACGCAGTCTGCGGTGAGCTCTGCATGTCAGGACCGATTTAATTGTAGGCTTTGATCTATTACGAGTCGGAACGTTCAAGGCTTTTCGGCTGTAGGCCATACATTTTTTTTAAACCAGCCGAAACCTCTATATTATTTTCAGGAAATGATTTAAATGATTTGCGCATTAATTATAAGACGAATAAATTGAACTGTTAATGAAAAAACAGCCAGATCGCTGAGCGTTGTTTATTCTATCGGCGTGCATCATTCATTGTGTCAATTAACACTTTCCTCGGCAATAAATTTGGACCGTTTTTTGTACATTTTTTTTATCAGCTCCTTCCGACTCGTGTAATTATTAATTGTGTTGGACGTGCAGGAAATGTGGATGTGTCGGCTTTATTATGCATCGAGCCAATAAAATTGCTTATTCAAATAATCGCTGATTTACTGCTGAGCGTGAATCAAATATCCGTGGGAAAATCGCACGGAAAATTGCCGTCCGCCGATAAATATTATAATTTTTAATACTGAATATATTCGTATTTTGCATTTAAATAGTGGTGTATTTATATGGAAATTTATATGTCATCGAATTTTAAATTTAAAGTGTACCGTCGCGTTTGCCGCCTAAATTATGACCGGACTGCCGAAAAAAATACGCTTTGATTTTACCGTTTAATTCTGACTAATTATTAAATATTTTACAAATATGGCCTACTACAACAAATCGCAAAATTTGTCGTATTATTATGCAATTATTATGGTCGTATTATTATGCAATTATTATTATGAACCCGTCATAGCTTGGAGGTAATTAGAATCAAATTATGATTGTTAAAGTTAATTGTCAATAAGCGCAGATAGTATTCAGATGGGTGACCATTCTGAATACTTCGAATACGAGTGACGCTGGTCAACAGAGGGGTTGGATGAAGGCTGACGACCTTCATTTCACAAAAAAAAACAATTGTCAAAATAAAAATATAAGCTGGGCTTAATTGTAGCGCTCTTCAGTATAAAAAAAATCACTGCGGTGCAGAAGGCAACGGGAAACCACTGCACTATATATTCCCATGAAAACCATTTCCATGGTCCTCCATAAGGGGAATCATGCACATGGTCACGATCCTCAGAAATGAGGGAAAGTGGATTAATTATGGAAGATTATCTAAGAAAATCTGATGTTAAATTCTACTAGAATCATTCAGATTTTTTTTTTAATCTACAGTGCGATATTTATAAAACTGAAGTTTGATGATTTGATGACGTGTTTGGCGAACTAGTCGAAATTATTAAAGAGCTGGATCTATATATCTAAGAACAAGATACTATTAATTTATATAATTCATCGGAAATGGGCAACAAAGTTCTGATGAAACGAAAAAAGATAATTTTTTGAAAAGTAGCGTAAAAAGTTTTACGCTCAAGAGCGGTCCATTTTATATCCAGCTTGATTATATGAAAATTTCATTACATTGAACATTTTCCATCAAGGCGATCGATGCATACTATTTAATAGCCCGAGTTCGGACTAGGTCTAGTTAAGCTCTACCGCCGAATGACTAATTTATTGCATTAATCTACAGAAACTGCTAATACTGGCCGATCACGAATCGTGACCAAACGGTGAAAAATCCAATCAGCACAACACGACACCGAGACTTGCATTAAGTCGCTACGAAATCCGGTCAGATTTTATCGTTATGATTAATTTATGAAACCGATAGAGATATACATGTGTCCGTGGACCGGCCGGCTCAGTCTCCTATCCGACGTCCATCTCTATTGTCTACTGCGTTTGGACGTTGAGCCACTTCGTTATCGGCGTCCGAATCATTTCCTGCAATTTTAGACAATAAGGTCGGTCCCATTTTCTATGCGGCCAGGTTGTAATCCAAAGGTCAAGATTATTAAACGTAGACAAGAGCCGAAGCGGCACAGAAAATCTGCAGTGACGTCATTTTTAAGAAGTGCCTTGATCCAGGAGCGGTCAACGGAGAGAAGGGCACGAACATTCAGACACGAGGAAATCTCAAAAATGGAAATGCTCAACGTCTTAAATAAATACCAATATAAATAAAGTTATCGACACTCAGAGACCCGGTCCCGCGTTAGTGCGGAAATTTTCGTAAACCGTAAACACCCGCTCCCGCACTAACGCGGGTTCCAAGAAACATGTTATCTAATACGCTACAAAAGGCTTTATTTTAAAGTTTTACGACTCGACACAGTTTCATTCATTGCTCTGCATGTGCATTGTATAATATATGACATATGTATTTATTTATGGTTAAAAACTGTCCTTGAAATAATAGATTTTTTGGATCGAAAACTTTCCAAACACATCGACTGTAACGAATTTAGATTTTTGTTTATCCATTCAACAAAATAACTTTTTTGGAATAATTATGTGGCACAACCCGTCACGTCCTTTATTATAAAGCTAAAATTACCTACATACTACATAAAGATATCAATTTGTTTTTTTTATCAAGTTCAAAATACAATAAATCATCATTTCACAGCTCGGAAATCTGTATTTTTATCTTAAATATTCTAATAACTAATATAAGTATACTTATACGTTGAATACTTTTTTGCACAAATTCATCTCCAATAAGAAAGTTATTGAGCATTTTCATAGAGCCGCGCAAAAATCGCAAGATCGATAAAAAGATGCGGGTTTAGTTGTAAGTTTCGCCTGAAAACGGCGGGTGTTTGAGTGTTAAAAAACGGATGTTAATTAAGCGCATGTGTTTTATAGGGATAGTTACAATTGCTACGAAAACCGCCATATTAATTCGTTCGAGTACATTCAATTAATATACAACGTTTAATAAAAAAGAATAGGATTTTTTAAATTTCGAGGACTTATGTCCAATTCTTCGATTTTTCCTGTGTCCGTACACTTGTCCTTGACTTATGTTGATATTGGACACCTACTATTTTGTTTGCTCTCCAAAAGATTTCACGTGTTTGCTGGGTTTTCCTTGACGATTTTTATGATAAGTATTGATGATTTTCTTTTGGGAAAAATATAGATCCCGCTTATTTTTCAGCCAAATCAAACCTCGCTTATACAATCCTACATAAATTGCGCATGATTATAATAATCCAATATGTTGCATAATACAAAAACTAATTAGTAAGTACACATGTATTGTGCAAACATTTTGTTGAGCTTGGATAATAATTTTAGCATATTTTGATGAGTAGAATATACGACTAATCGATCACGTGCACGTTTCTATTGAATTGCCGGTGGCAGCCACGAAGAGGACGCAAATGAACGGACGCTGAATAGTTTGCGTACAGCGTAGACAATGACAAATATGGTCGCCTTGTCTAAATAGTGACATGTGGCGCCTCCTCTCCCCTGTCTATTGTCGACCTGATGATGGCGATGATACACGCGTTTTTTGTGCATTGTTTAGCGACCATTAGTTGTCTTTTGTTAGAAGGTGTTGAACGGTTGTCACACCTTCGGCATTGAACTCGACATCTGCACACGCTCACGCTCTCTACCCACCCGGTAGGACGCAAAATTTGAAAAGTTGGCGCGTTTCAGACTCCGTTTCATAATTCAGCAGCAATGAATCTGGCATATTAATTAGTATTGCCATAAAGTAGGATTAACATTGTGTCAAAAAAATTAAAACAGGCATATTTTACATATTAGATTCGTTCTCTGAAATAACGCGTGAAAATCCTGACTTGAAGTTCTTGTAAATCATATCAATGTTCAAAGCCAATATTAGTTTTGATTCAATGGTTTCGGCTATCATATTTAATATTAGCGGGACCCGAAAGAAATCGCGAATTATATAACCTAATAGAAATCTAAAAGATGGACCTGAATCTGGACGACCTTCTAAATTTGATGAATTGACATATTGAGATCCCTGGTCGAATCAATTCCCCATGGTCTTCTGTACAGTCACATTTACAACACATCCATAAATAAAAAGAATGGGAATTTTGACACCGCAAGTACTATCCAAAGATAACAAAAAAGATCAGAGAAACACATGCATTTATTTGTCGAAACAAGGAATTTGACCTTTTTACACCTAATTGTAACTGGAGATGAGAAATGGATCGTTTACGATAACATAAGTCGAACAAGGCAACGGCTTTCTCCGAATCAATCCGATCCCTAAGCCTGGTTTAACTTCGAAATGTTCTTTTGTGCATTTTGTGGAATGTATGAGAAATATTTCATTACGAATTATTAAAACCGGATACTGCAGATGTTTACTGTCAACAATTGGAAATATTAAACAAGAAAATAATCAGGAGTTAAACTTAAAGGTTCTGCTACTCCCATTACATTTCCCGAATTTTGCTCCTTCCGATTACTTTCTCTTCAGGTCCATAGAGCAAATTGTATGAACGAAAACGTCGAAAAAAGAGTCGATGATCACGTGAACGAGTATTTCGATTCAAAACCGGAAAATTTCTTCAAAAAATAAATTGTAAAACTATAAGGAAGATTGGGAACAGTTTCTAATAATGATGAAAAATATGAAAAATCATAAATTTTACATTCATAAAAAATGCGCGATTTCTTTCGGGTTTCCCTAATAACTATAATTCCCTTATAACCTGGTCAACTAATATTCCTCCAACGACGCCGAAATCACAAATTCTTCTCCCATTGCATTTGTTAAATTTTTAATGTTATTCGGATCGTATTCAACAAATTCCCATCGTTTAAGATTGACCGTTTATATCCAATAATACTCACTTAATTTTTGAACAAAAGGTTTTTCTTCTTCAAAAAGATTTTCGATTTGTAAATACTGCAGTCGACATCCAGACTTTTTATCAATTATTCAGTGAACCTCATTGAAAGGTACCTTATATATGTTTATACCTTTCAATAAATATAATAAATAGTCTAGGTGCAATCATTGCGACATGCAATTTCCTGACTTATTACTACAAAATAGTAAAGGCTTTAGCTGTTTCTAATCCACTAGCTGATTTTACAAGTGTATTACTATGTATAGTCCAGATTCTAAACATTTCCTTTATCGAATATAATTAGTATTCACCATTTTTAGCAGTATATAGTGCAAAAAAATCCTGATTAGTTAATATAACTTCAAGGCAAAGATAATTCCATAATTAGAATGTCAAACGTCCGGAACGATATACAATAAAAGTATTTGTTAGAATTGGGTGTTCAGATTAATGATGTGTTATGGGTCCAGGGCAGCATTTTGTTTTATATACTGCATGTTTGTGCTAACGTTCCGTTGGTGAATGGTCGTTATAGCTTTCATTTATTGGCTCTGAATTAAGTCGCAATCAAATTATTGACTCGCGATCGCTATGCAGCTTTAGTCCATCCTTCGAATAAATGTGTGCGCTATTTAAGTGAAATCATGCAGAGCGAAACCTATTCTTGTAGATTCCAATGCGACAGCATTCCACGGTCCCAGCGTTTATACCAAATGAGGCATTTGTTACCGTGGCGCTCGTGCTAAACCGTGGCCCTCAAACGAAATCACGGTTATCACACGGCTGGAACAATGAGTCTGGACCCCGCATTTTCTTTTGTATGATAAACGACAAGTATCGCAATGTAGCGACGGACTGCACCAGTATACGCACGCTATTAATTCAGTGCTGGAATTAGCATTGTTAATGGCTAGGCTCTTGACACTGAGGCATATTAAAACAACATTCCGATGGCAGCCTTTTCTGGACCAGCATTCCCCCGGCAGACAATCGTAGGCTTCAATTATTCAAATGTCTCTCGATACAAAGACACCAATATCGATACGGCAATTGCAGGGTCCGGGCCCCGAGACCTTTAAGCTTTCGACAATGGGTCTCAATTATCGGTCTTGTGGACCGCGCTGAACTCTGGAGTTGAAGGTTAGCACCGATTGTTGGGCGTCCCACGACCGGCACGGTCTACAGTCACTCCGTAAAGTCTATCGATGACGCCACAATCTGAAATAAGATAGATTGGCGCGGTTTCATGAAAATTCGTGTTCATTTATTTTTATTAACCAATATTTTATACGTGATGATGTAGCAATGAATCATCGCCGGCTGCGACTTCACAGGCGAAACGGAACGCGTCTTAAGTAGATTTGGGGGTAAGCCAAGCAGATACGCGAGTGTAACTAGAAAAAATCGGTTCGGCATAATACACTTACGCCATTCCGGATTCATGCCTAAATATTTATTCGCGAAGGACAGTAGCTTCACTATTTTAGTGCAGACTTAACAAAGACGCTTTGATGGCTGAAAATAGCCGGGCGAGACGAATAGTCCATTATTTCCATGGCGGCAACGAATTTGCGAAGAGGATGTGACGGCTCGGCGTCTGATTGTTTGACAGCTCACCCACAAGCCAACAAATCACCGGTGTGCTTTCGCATTACATTATGGGAGCCTTTACAACCGACATAAACCAATCGCAGCCAGATGAATGAGGGCCATAATTTAGATCGTGTCCGATGACATACAAAGGCAGGCGCCGATGAGGCGAACGTTCAAAAAGTCCTGAAAAAAATGCAATTTTCTCTTAAACAATTTTCATAACAAATGCCTCAATTCTAAACGTCCTGAAATCTTAAATTGAATATTCAATTGTTTAAGCCAATAAATATTATATGTATGTTTAAGAACATTTACGTTTACATAATATATATTTTTTTTACATAAAAAGTAAAAACAATGCAAATAATATTTTTTCCAAAATATTTTTGTAATAATCAAACATCGAAAATTCTTATATGATGTATTTTATTATTATCTAGCCGTGCCGGCTAATCAAATATTTTTATTAGACACTGCGAAAAATTTTACTTAGCTAAAATATAATATAATTTAAATTATGGAATCCTAAGTAAATACATTTAAATTTTTAAAAAACACTGATGGTCAAAATAATATACATATAACGAAACAGAGACCCGTCATAGCTCTATCAAATTATGATTGTTAAAGTTAATTGCTAATAAGCGCAGATAATATTCAGATGGGTGACCATTCTGAATACTTCTGAGTGGCGCTGGTCAACAGAGGGGTGGGATGAAGACTGACGACCTTCATTTCACAAAAAAATAATGGTCAATAATATTAGCTGAGAAGCGGGCAGCAGCGCTCTTCAGTATGAAAAAAATACTGCGGTGCTGAAGGCAACGGGAAACCACTGCACTATATCATTTGCCAGTCACAAGGCTCTCACTCGCTGAGGGCATGGACCTTACCAAACTCTCGCATGGTAATCGAGGCCAAAGGAACCTGAGTCTCACACGTGACGTGAGGGCTCCCCTTTTGTGTCCATACCGCGGGGACCCGAGCCGTCTTGGTATGCGGTTTTTTATAAAGAGTTTCCCTCTCTTATTCCCATGAAAACCATGTTCATGGTCCTCCAAAGAGGAATCATGCACATGGTCACGATCCTCAGAAATGAGAGAAAATGGATTAATATCTACAACGAAATTACTATTATCTTGTTTAGATACTAATACTAATATTCAATTTTCAATATTAACAAATAGCATAATATTCCAAAACATTTATTAGCAAGAACAAAAAAATGCATACATTCATAATGTCATGGTGTGGCTTTTAGTCAAAATATAAATTTCCATCATCCCACAAGTAAAAAATTGCCTACATCAACAGTCTACTATAAAGTAAGCATCTAATATAGCCACCAATGTCAATATATGTCCAGGACAAGTGTGTAAATGTAAGAACATATCATAAAATTATACTTATAGAACCCTTAAGTATCAGAAAATCCGATTATTGCATCCAAACCTTTTTTCCTTTATGTTTAAAGGAAAAAGGTTTAATTTTAAATGCAAAAGGGTTCATTTGAAATTCAAAAAGGTTCATTTGAAAAACCTGTATCGATTTAATAAGAATACAACAACGATAACAATGCGATAATATACAGAATATAATTATATAATAATAGTGGCGGCTCGTGAGTAAAATATTTAGGGGTGCTGCGGAAGATTAAAAATTAAAAAAGTACATTTCGCTCATATTTTGTTTAAAAAAGTAAGGTAAAATGCTAACGATATAATAATAATCGTTTTAAAATAAAACATACTGAAAAGCGGCACGTGGATCAAAGAAGCTACGCTGTGAATTAGTGTTGCGCTGCTCCGAGTCGCAGCGCAACACAGCTTAGCGACGATGCGTATTTTTAACGAACCTCGTATATTTCCTAGTTATTTATCGGTCCGAGTGTAGATCAATTTCGTTTTAGCGCAGTAATCACGCGAAACTGGTTCGCTCTGCAATATATTATTTCACAGTCAAAACATTCGAAACTTCACACACCAGACATTATCATAGATCGCATCGCGTCGATAAAGACGAATGAGTTACTTATACGAGGATTAGTTTCCGGTCTAGACAAAAAGTTCAATCAACCAAGTCCAACAGAGTGACGGATAGCCTTCGATTGTTCCATCAACACAATTCGCAGGCCGACAAAAACAGCGAATCTGCGCAACAAGTCCACACCAGACCGGGCCAGACCGGGGAGACTCATCCTCGTGATGGATGCCCGGCGGCCACACCTCTACGGCTGCTCGTGGCAGATCATCAAGTTGGTCATATTCCAGATTCTGTCATAATTTAGATGACACATTGCTGCGCCGTCTGCCCTCGTAAATATAATTGAGAGTCCGGGGATACACCGCACGGCATAATAAAACCCATTAAAATACCATAAAATTCGCCAACACCCCCGGACACCAGAATTCGTATTACGAGTTAACGGTTCGCTTATGAATAAAATAATATCAATATATTACGGCCGAGATGCTCTCCGACACGTTGGCTCATCATAGAGCTTTAAATATGATCGTGTACAAAAAACGCGAGCTTGCTAGCATAATTCATGGTTTTATTTTTGTAAAGAGCGTTTTTATAGTGTATATGAAATACATCATTTAATATGACTGCCGTGTTAATTTGTCAAAAATAATTGAACGATATTTTTAAATAGAATTATGTTAACACTTGGTTTTCAGCCATATTTTCAAATATGCAGACAGATAAATTTAAACGAATAAAATGACAAATTCCCCGAAATGACTAATAATACAAAATTCACATACGCACATTTATTATATATGGATAAGGTGTATAATTTATATAGACAACTCAGATATTGCTAATAATATAATAATCAGTGTTGTAAGTAAGCTTAACACTTTGTTTACCAATAAAAGGTATATAATTGTTTCATTTAAAAAAATCATCATATTCATGTCAAGTTGTACGTAATCAATAGATTTAACAACCATCACGGCCTGTTAATATACAATAGTAAATTGGCCCTTGCCCATTTTACTCTTCGTCTGATAATTTCGTCTGAGTTTCACATAATTTATACTTATTGGGAAATTGTTCATATTTAATAAAATTGTAATTTTTCGCTGCCACCCTCGGCGCAATCACAGAACCGGCACAATGATCAAGCAATGTAAATCACTAGAGATTTTGTCGGCACTCGAGTGGTTGACAGCGTTTGAAAGAAAAATATAAACGGAAAATATGAACAAAAATTAAAACGAAATAATAGGAAAAACCATCATAAGAGATAAAAAAACATAAATATTATATATAAAAAAATGAACCTAGTATGTACCTAAAAAATCAGACTAGTTATTAGGTTTAATATATTAGCACGTTGCGGTCCGGTGGACTCGAAAACGCGTCCTCGCGGGCCAACGTAGAAGTACGGGGGACGCGTTTTCGATCCTCGTTGGGGGCTGATGTTAAACCAAAATCATTTATATTTCATTGATACGCAGACCACACTTTGAGAAGTTTTGAACTATTGTTTTTTACATAGAGATGACCTTTCTGAACACAACAAAAAAATAATTATTGACGTAACTAAAATGGTATCAGAGTTACATCGATTTAAATGAAGTACTTAACTTTTACTATTTTTTTCGCGAAATCGCCCGGCCCAACGCATAACTCAGCGCGGAACCCAGCGGACCGGAATGTGTTAAAATTAAAGGAGAGGAAAAAAAAGAGATAAGAAGAGAACCAAGCTAAAGGTTGTTAAGAAATTTACGTTTTTAAATTATTTGAAGCTAAGATGGAAATTTATTTATTTATTTGACTGTCATGGATGGATGGCATAACATAAAGATTCCAGAGCGCTATTCACCCATATAAAGATTCTAAAGATTCTAAAGATGCAAGAAGAATGAGTCTCTCACACTATAATATTCCCCCGGTTTCAAACCAAGACATCAAATAATTTAATATTATTTCAGTGGATTGAATTTTATATTATTTGTTTTATAATTATTTATTCAATAGATGGCGTTAAATTAATTAATTCCAACGCGCCAAACTACCCACATAAATATTTTTATAAAACATGCGGAGGTAATGGGTATCTTCCTCTTACTTGAATTGCTAGTTTTTTAATCGGACACCTATCCGACTACTAACTTAGCTGAGTCGCACAAGCCATGACATGAAATGATTTTAACTAAATTGTGAAAAGAGGTCTATGTTGTTAGTTGTTTTACCTCCTTTTCTTTTTTTTTGTAGGAAGTTGAACAGTTTTGGATAAAGTATTTATATTAATGGATTGGGAGTTTATGGAGTCATAGTTAGGGAGGGAGGAAATGTTGGGTTTATATTTATGAATTTGTCATTTTGTGGAGGTATCGTAAAAGGGAATGGCATATTTTTTTATTAGGTCTTTAAGAGGTAAGATTTTCAGGTGTTTGTGTATGTATTGCAAACAAACTAAGATGCATTTGTGATTCGTAGTTTTATATTTATTTTTCTTTGAATTTTATTTATATAAATAGGATGCGTCGTGCCCTAGATCTGAGAAGCGTATAGAATTTGAGGACGGATTATGGAAGTAAAAATGAGTTTTATTAGTTTTAACACTGTTTTTTTCTATAAAATGAGGACAAAGGAGCGCTATACTAATATTGAATTTATTAATAATATAATCTACGTGAGGTCTCCAGGAGAGTTTTACGAGGTCTCTGATGTGGTTTCATGAAGTCTCCGGGAGAGAACACAAAAGGCAAATTAAAACAATAGTAAAATTAAGTCAATTCATTTTCCTATCAATATATACATACAAAATCCACAAAATGATTATTATGTTGATGTTGATGATGTCGTTGTTAACATACCATGAACCATTTTTTTCTGTTAGCGCAAAATCGGAAGACGGCGGTATAAATTTTACATATTTAAAAGTTTAGCCCATACACGGATAATATATTTGTATCATAAACATTTTTACAAGACATAATGTGCAACTAATATTTCGCAATAAAATTATATTAGCATTCACTTTGTAATTCAAATGACAATATTTTATTGCGGAATATATGTCAAATATACGGTCTTTGTGAAATTTATTATCGTGCGACCTCGTGATTTAAACACATCCATATAATGAATATTTTCAATACAATGTTTACAAGCAATTAGATAATTCGAACGATAACCACTGAAAAGTAACAAATAATTAATTCGCTAAAATTTACTTTAATAATTATTATGGCAGCGAAATTGCAAAGCACAATATTTATTCAGATTTCTAAAACGGCAACAAATTGTCGCTATCAATTCCAGCACGATCAAAAATTTAATACCAGCGATAATCATTAAATAATTCATTATTATCGAAAAAATATGACATGCACTTCAGATTGATAGGAAACATTCGATCGCCAAAATAAACGTCATGTGATTGCGGTGAAATTGGCAGATGATGTGTTAAATACTGACACGGCGACACCGTTCAAACATTTGTCCAAAAACACCACAACTCCAAAAATAACAAAGAGATAACGCAGATCGCTAATTAGAAAATATGAATATGTGCAGAAACTGCAAGGCAATTCTGACCGCAATCGTTTACACATTGATTATTTAATTTATTGTTAGAAAGTTCTTACGAGCATGATTTCAATTTCTCTGCGTGGCGAAGTCATGAATGCAATCCTAACGATTCTGCAATAAAGTTTTAGTTCAATGTAACGAGACGAGGATGTTGTAAAAGTTTAAATCAGACCAATTATCCGTCGTTATCGTTAAACGTTTACTCGAAATACTGTTTATTGATTACTCAGATACTGCCATAAAATATCTCGGCTGGCTAATCCCTCGAGAGTGAAGCCATCTGTTGATGAGATGTAAAAAAGGAGGATACTCCTTGAACAGGTGGTCGTGTGGTAGCCATTGACTAATGCAGTCATGGCTTGAACTACTAGCTTTTTCCACCATATTGCGGTCGTGCTCTCGCGGGAATTGGAAATCCTATAGCATGCCCTTATACTAGTAAATACCGGTAGTAACTTTCCGGCAATTCTTAATCAGCGCGAACAGTTGAGGACGATACGGACAAAAGACATTCGTTCCTTATATTCGATAAAAAAATCATAGGATTAGAAACAATGTAATGATTTAAATTTTACTGTAAATAACACGTTCCTGTGTTTATGCCACCTGTGCATAGCAGGATATACACCGATACAAAAGAAACCGATTTAAATGCAGCACGTACAGCATGCATACAGCAATAAATCACCAGCGGGAAAAAGCAATCTAACTTAGGTCGCAAATACAAAGCTGCATTCTAATCGTCGCAGTTGATGATGACTTAATCAAAGCGCTACATGTGCAATTAAAATATTCGTTGGAATGCAACACGCGAATTTTCCGATACTCTTCTCGTGTATTTAAATATACTCGTCGAGATTATCATGTTAGATATAAATTACTTTGCAAAAAGTCCTATGTCAGCCATATCCTGTAATCATTTGTCATGTATTAATACGAATACTGGTTTTTAATTGAGGTCACTTTAACGTGGTAGATCCTAGCAAAGCAAACAAATCGAATAAGGATGCGTCCCAGTCCAGGAACTCGATGCAGTCAGTGAACTTCGCAGGATGCCGCTGGCGACTGTCCAATCTACGGGAACCTTCCGCTTGCAATTGCCACTTCCCGTTTAAGTGGCCAGAAATCGGTATCGGACATTGGATGTTTGTGTAAACATTAGAGTCCTAGAGAGTTATGTCATCGTGCAGCCATTAAAGCAGAGTGTTAATGCAAAGAGCACGGAAACCGTGTCCATTCATAGCAACAATATGCAAATTGAATGTGTGTGCAAAAGCAGCTGAGTTAGTCCTCGGCAGCCATTAGCTAACGATTCGGACATCAATATACCTCTTGTTGTCAGCCTGTTGTATGGCAGTTTATCCTTCCAACGGGGATGCGAAGTACGACTATTCCAAGCCGGCTTTTCTTAATTCAGAATTAAATTAGAGAGTCTATATAATTTGAGTTTATCATAAAATATTTTGAATTCAAAATTTAGAAAAAAGCTTCCAATTTTAATGCATGTAAATGTATCCAAATGTTTAATATTCCGTGGCTTATTTTGGCATCGGAAAAACACATGACAAGAAAACTCCACAACAAAATCCGACCGTGCACTATTTTCTCAAGACAATGAAGGAAAATAGTGATCTATTTCTGTAATCAGAGGATTTAAAGATATCTTTAGTTTCATAATATAATTAACCTTTATAAAAAATGCAAACTTCTGATTTCTTCAAAGAATAATTCCCACAAGTTACTTTTGTTAGTTATTTTATTATAACTGAATAGTGATTTTGCCTTAAATATGTTTATTTCTCTCAATTTCGGGATTCCAAACCATCTCAACTATTGACCACTCTCAAGATATTGAGGTTACGATTTGTAATTCCTCAATATCATGGCGATTTAAATCATAGATATCATTTCGTTAGGAATGCTTATAATATTGGCAATTTCTTCATCTCTAGACGGAACATTTTTTAAATTCTTGCATGTTAAATCATGCTGTATAAAATCCTTTTTTTTCCAAATTTCACGAATTGTAATAGCTTTGAGAAAGCATTTTTAAACTTAGGTTACTGTTATATCTATTAAAAGTTGAGATGAACCTTGTGCTATTTGGTTATTTAACCCTTTCAATGCGGCGGGTCTAAACACGATTCTGCATCTGAGTGCGGGGCCGTTTTGGACCAAAATATTTTCTGGCGAGGTAAATTTGTATTCACCGTTTACCGCTATATTAGACCATTTTCCTATAAGAGATTTATGCAAACATGTTGTTTAGGATATGCTCTTCCATCTCAATTAAAAAAATAAACTTGATTCGCTTTATTTTTGTAATAATAAATCGAACAAAATATCAATTGCTTAAACAGAGATTAAGTGAGAAAAAAATGGGAATGCGAATCAAAATTAAAAATGCGAAATGCAATTTTCTTATACCATTGCATCCGTACACGCGTATGTGGAACATAATGTACGTGGAACACCCTTAACAACCCCTGAGCCGAGATACGTCACCGATACTACTGCGGAGATTTGAATGAGACATCCAAGCGCGATTTGAATCGTTACTATTTATATTAACATATTACATGGTTCCTATAAACTTCTTGTGATATGTTGTATATTTATTGATAGCTGTGTTTATTAGCTGATTTTTAAAACAAACACAATCACTTAACTCGGTCTAGTTTACATGTAACGACAAGTTAAAGTTTTAAAGAATCTCGCGCATGTACGACATGCGGCCGCACCCTGGACACGATTTGTATGCGCATGTACGTCATGCGCCCCGCACTGAAAGGGTTAAGCAGTTGTAACGTCGGAGGAAAGTTGGAAAATCGGTTTGTTTGGTCTATGACATATGTGGAGCGATTCGGCAGTGAGCTAATGCGATGAGATCATGGGTGACGACTTATTTGCTTTCATGGAAATCATTAACCGGAATATAGTTCTAGGATCCTGGCTCTCAAAGTGTTTTGCTATACTACGCAGCAATATTAGGTACTGCTTCCTTACAACTGAAACAGGTCCCCATAGTTTGGGATCTATCGGGTGCAGTGACCTAAACCATCACGTGTCATGGATCAGGAACAAAGGCAGGATTGTTTCCCCCGACGAGACCCTCCGTTTATATATAGATGCCCCAGAGTTGAGATAATCAGTTTTGGTACGGTCAATCATGTAAGAAGGCGATTGCCTTCCCGGATATTGTTTGAATAAGTAATGCTATAATTCTTGGGTCGGCATAGGCTGATTCGTCCGCTGTATTGATTCCGATAATGAAGATACTGTGTCTCTACATAAATTGTGTCTCGTTGCGTCCTTTCGTTATATCCATTTCGAATCCGGAGAGCTCCCACGTTACACTGGTGTCAGAAGTGATGGATATTTAACGGAAGGTGCTTGGCGGAGAGACAAGGTGGACCATCGCCAGGTGCCGACCCGAGGGAGGAAGCGGTACGAAGAGGTGGAGCCAAGATGGGTGCTGGTGTGCATTGAACAGTGTTGAGAGAGACTTTATGGAGGGTTGCGGACGTTCATGTGGTCAGCGGGGCGAGAAACAAGTCAACGGATTATCGAACTGTGCAACTATGGAAGGATGGCGTCGTGTTGGCCAGGAGGCCAACGGAAAGGTGATCCATGTGCGGTCAAATTAATCATATCTGCGCAGTTCATAAAAGTTCGAGTGTTTGATTTCGATAATCAATGAAATCATCGTTGTGTTGGCAATAACTTTACATCTGGGCCAATGAATTGTGCGTGGCGTTCGAAAAAAAATGGGTCGTAAAATTTTAATATCGTTGGGCGGCGGGCAACTTCTGCGTAGAGAGGGCGAAGACAAAGACATCGTTGTTCCAGAGGAAATGCGTAAGAGCATTTAAGGATAAAGTACATCTGGAATCATTGACCCCTGGAATTTGTGTTTTGTGGGCCAAGGTGGCCAGGTCCTTGGCCTTGGGTAGGGTCAATGGTTATGTACTCCTGGCAGATAATTGAAACAATCGTAAAGACGACGGAAATCAAGATCGTACTGGAGGAGTTGCAGATATCGGTACCATTTTAATGTCATCCAGGACGAGCCCCAGGAAGGAAGATCCAGCTGACATGGTGGAGACGTAGGGAGGTGTATTGGAATACACTTCCTGCGTAGCAGCAAACAAATTGCTGATTAATAAGTTGTGAATAAAAAAAACGTGGTGGTTCAATTTTGTGTATTTAAATTGTGTAATTGGAAAATGTTGGCTATGCCCCTGGCGAAAGTGAAGTCTGTTAATGGCTTGGGGTTTGTGAATCGCCGTTAGAATTTAAGAATTTAAATTTTGCGATGGTTTTGAAGTTTTGTTAGAGGATAAGCATTTGAATTTTGGTAATTGAATTGTTTTGATGATTTTTCGTATTTGAATTGTTAGAATTTAAGCTGTCACCTATGAATAGAAATAGGTGACGATGATATTAATGGGTCATTTGTTTACTGTGTTATTGTGGGAATATTTGGGACCAACCTATTAATTTTTTACGAGCAGTGTTCATCTTCCTCTTCGATGTGATTATTGTTTGAACAAGTAATGCTGTAATTCTCGGGTCGGCATAGGCTGATTCGTCCGCTGTATTGCGTTGTGGTGGCGACCGCGGACCGTCCACGAGAGACAGTTAGGCCTTGTGGTGGATCTTAAGGTTAATTTTGTGTTTTGGGCCGTTTAGCCAGGTGAACTACGTGTTCTTGCATATGGATGGGGGTTACTAATTCGGTTGACGGCGTTTTACGTTTGACTGCAGCTCTCGGTAGAGCAGCTCGAATTCCAATGGTGGTTTCGGGAAATGCAGTCCTTGCAACCGATGTAGAGTAACGGAAAAAAAAAAAAATAGAAGAGCGGAGCCACTATCAACGAGATTCACAGAGTGTCGCATGCGTTGAGTTTTGAAGATTCCGTACGGTTGAAATATATCAATGTAATTAATTTTTATGTGGAAATCTTTAATATTGTTTGAGGAAATATAAAGTTTTGTTTTATGCGAATTGACCATCGGATTTCTGGTCCTTTGTTGAGGAGTATGACAATGTTTTTTTTTTGTTGATGTTGTGTGGAACTGTCACAAGGGGTTGACAGTTCGTTCGCCTTGCAGAGTTCAAGGCTGGTTTTTGTTGTGGGCTATGGTGCCCTGTATAGGAACTAGAATGTTCTTATAGATTGTCATCATCAACAAGGGTCGAAAACTTTCGCGTGGTTTATGTAATTTGTTTGAAATAATATGGAAAGGTTATCCACTTGTAATTGAAATATTTTTTTGGGGTTTTTATATAAGGATCACCTGTATTAAAAACGTAATGTCGGAGTTTGCTTTGTTAAAGTAGATAAAGATGGATGTTAAATTGGATTTCTATAGTTTTGTTTTATGCGAAGGGACCATCGGATTTCTGGTCCTTTGTTGAGGAGTATGACAATGTTTTTTTTTGTTGTTGTTGTGTGGAACTGTCACAAGGAGTTGACAGTTCGTTCGCCTTGCAGAGTTCAAGGCTGGTTTTGTTGTGGGCTATGGTGCCCTGTATAAGAACTGGAATGTTCTTATGGATTTTGTCATCATCAACAAGGGTCGAAATCTATCGCGTGGATTTTATAAATTTATTAAAATGAAATGTTAATGTTATCTGCTGGAAAGAGAAATATCATTTTATGGGTTTTTGTATAAGGGTCAGCTGTATAGAAAACTGTAATGTCGAAATTTGACTTTTTGAGGTAAATGAAGATGGATTTCAAAGTTGATTTTTATAGTTTTGTTTTATGCGAAGTGACCATCAGATTTTTGGTCCTTTGTTGAGGAGTATGACAATGTTTTTGTTGTTGTGTGGAACTGTCACAAGGGGTTGACAGTTCGGTCGCCTTGCAGAGTTCAAGGCTGGTTTTTGTTGTGGGCTATGGTGCCCTGTATAAGAACTGGAATGTTCTTATTGATTTTGTCATCATCAACAAGGGTCGAAATCATTCGCATGGATTTTGGGAACTTATTAAAGTGAAAGGTTATTGTTATATGCGATGTATTAAAATGCGGATTCCTTCATTTTCAAAGAGCAAAGTTAAGTTTCGACAAGTTTAAGGTGGTATACAAGCTGTTAATGATTAAAAGGAGTTATGAATAAGCTGTTTTTGTAGATGTTAAGAAGGAAGGGGCATCTGATGTGGTAGGGAGAGTTTAGACTCGTTCGGGACGAACGAGTTTAGACGGAGGGCAGTGTAACGTCGGAGGAAAGCTGGAAAATCGGTTTGTTTGGTCTATGA
>JAGXCT010031863.1:52900-78162 GCA_022495035.1 Philopotamus ludificatus
TCTCTATGTAAAAAAAATAATAGTTTAAAACTTCTCAAAGTGTGGTCTGCGTATCCGTGTAATGTAATAACACTCTAATGATTTTGGTTTAACATCAGCAGGAGGACTCGAAAACGCGTCCCCCGTACTTCTACATTGGCCCGCGAGCACGCGTTTTCGAGTCCACCGGACCGCAACGTGTTAAGATATTCAAAATGCATTTAAACCAAATATAAATAAATAACTCGAATTATTCGTGTTTATCGATAACCCATTCCAAATATATAAAAAATGTATACATTCTACTCTTTTTTACACGGTAGATACGTTCTAAAAAAAATCGTGTGATAAAATTAATTAATTTTAAAACACTGTGTTAATTTAAAAAATATATATAAAATCGTGTAAAATAAGTAAAAATGAAAACCCAATAAATAAATTATAGAAAAAAAATATTCTTTTTAGTGGACCAGGTTAACGAGTTGAGTGAACTTATTTTTGCTAATAAAAGATAATTAATTGGAAATGATATCGATACTATAACGATTCGCTTAGTAATTTAATTATTAACGCGCATTACACTGTGATATTTCAGTGATACAGAAAATCTGAAAATAGGGAAAGAGGAGCAGTCTGCCGGAACCGCTAGGCTGTCACCGGGATGCATTGAAACCCAATGAAAGTGTTAAAAATGAAAGAGTGCAACCAGTCGCGTATTTATTTCTGATGGCTTGGAACACTATATGGCGGCTATTTCTGGCAGCCAATGGCATACAAAGTCGTCTGGCGAATTTAGAGGCAATAAAGTGTCTGCAGCCACATTGCGCTGCAACTGTTACCCAGGACGTTGCCATCAAATGCAACACATGTCACTTGTAAACGGGAGAATGCGGAAAATTAATTTTTGACCATTGCCCCCGCAAAAACGAAAATTTCAGGGGTGCAATAACCTGAAACGAAACCACACCACACACACATACAACATAAAAAATAATATATTGCGTTTTATTTATTTTTAAATGCTTCATAATAAGCACAGATGTATTACATTGTAAATATAAATCTCCCGAAGTAATCCATCCTAATAATAATTATAGGTGTGTAAAAATTTTCAGTCAACATAAACATGTTTTCTTATGTTGTCCATTAAAACATGTTCCGATTGCATTCGCTGTGCCCATAACACCTACGCGCAAATATTATTAACGGAAAAAATCTAATAAAACGCAATGCTTAAAGCTTATGATATTAAAAAATGAAAAAATTGCACATTCTGGCAAACGATGCAAAATGTATAAAGATATTTTTAATACACTTGACATTCTAATGCCGACTCCACCGTCGAAGTGATAAATTATATTTTTATTAACAAAATTTATTTTCTCAATATAATATATGATCGTGTAATTTTTGACATTTACGTTTCACTTTATGATATTTTCATGAATCATCATTACCCAAAATTTAATGCGAAAAACGAAACGTTCCAAAATTTTATGAAATAGATTTTAATTTTAAATCTACAAAATAAATTATTAAATAAATAATTTATTAATGTTAGGATTGATTTAACCAAGTTTCTGATTTTTCACGACTCTTTAACTCTTTTAATATAAATCCTACATATCACAAACTTATTTAATTTAATTACTCTAAAAACTATAAATAATAAATATTAAAAATAATCAATGACCTCCGTAATTGTGAAAAAAACAACAATATTTCCTGTTTTTTCTAGCTCGCATCTGGTACAATGTGCCGAGTGCAAGTGAAACCGTGCGATTGACATGTGCGACGAGTGCTCAGTCTTCGGCGGGACATCGCCGAGTGCACTTGTCGTTTACGCGTCATATTTATTGATTAAAAAATCCAAAATATCAACCAAATTATTAAGCATATCATGAATAACTATTTTTATTCTTAGAATAATCAATTTAAAAAAAAAGTTGAATGAAGAATTCATCAATATCTTGACTTGAAATGCTTGATCTATTTTCCATTATAAATAGAACCACTTCGGACGACGCGATTGTTTTTAGACGCCGTTACAATATATTTATATACTCGACAATTTATTATATATTTATGAAATATGTAATTTAACTTTGAAAATACAGGCGGACCTCAGCTTTCGCACAATTCGCTCTTTAGCACATTTTTGAAAAACCCTTTTTTTTGCAAAAATTGTTTCCAAAAGGCACGAAGCATAAACAAAGCTTTTACCCATCTCTAGACATTTTTGAATATTATGGAAGAATGTGATCTCAATAGAGAACGCATATCTCAAGTGAGTAGGGCGATTCATAATAGTACTGCATGTTACAGAGCTCACTATGAAGAAAAGAAAAAAAAGTAGTAATATTCAACTAACCCTTGACAAGTTTATTAAGAGAATATATTTTTTATTTAATATGTACTTAGTTAGTACATATTAGTATATGCACGTAGTTAAGTACCATTTTTTGTGTTTTTTTTACATCCCTCTACTTTCGAATATTTAATTTTCGCACACATTTTCAGGAACCAATCATGTGCGAAAGTCGAGGTCCGCCTGTATTAGCATTTTGTAGAAAACAGCGATTAAGAGAAAGCCTTCGGAGGGCTGACTACTTTATACAGAAAGACAAGTCTTCTTTTATTAGATTACATATTTAGGTAGTCTTTTAATCCCGAGGAGGATCTTTGCCACCTGGAAGACACAACACAGTTTGATTGAAATATTGCGAAATCTCATTCTGGGGAATATGGAAGTTGCGTTGTTTTTGCCGGGCACACCAAAACAAGCAATCTTATATGGCTACCAATGTCAGGATACGTCAGGGACGAATGAACCAAAACAACAACCTGCGCATATTTTTTATATCTAATCAAAATAGGACTTGTTGACATTATTTATTAATTATTCCGATCGTTTATTGAATATTTAGCAGATTAACGGTCGCCGTTTTGTTCCCGGCAGGCATCAGCACGAAAATAAAAATTCGCTCGACACAGGCCAGTACCATAATTCACGTGTTTATTAACGCACAGCGATTTTGAGTGTATCAAGAACATGAGGAAACATCATAACCGTAAAACACGTCAACTATTAACCCCAAAAGACTCATGCCAAATATACCCAATCTAAACGAATCCGTTGATTTTATTAGTCGTGCCAAACCGTGTCCGTGTGTGTGTCGAGAGCGCAACATTATTGTAAAATTATTGATTTGCGAATTGGAGGTGTCCGAATTTTCGGCATAAGAAAAATGATTGGCGAATATCCGAGGAGCGTCGTCTAATTGCGACAATCGCGTCACAACTCGAGTACATCATACATGGTTGGCGATGCGAAAGAAGAATTTATATTTATACACATTAGAAATGGCGATATTACTCCGCGTTCATAAATCAAACACATCCCGTGATATTATTAAAAATCTAGCGGCGCTCGTAGAATGTGACGAGCCGGTTGTCCACCTCGGCGGCAAACAATTAATCTAAGTCATGGGCAATATAATTATTAATAAAATAAATTAAGCAGAAAATTTGAATATTTCGGCGGTGAAAGAGGCGCCCGCGACGGCCATTAGCGCGAGGATCGGCTACGGGTCACGGCGCCTCAGCGGTGGAGACAATGAATGCCAAATATTTGCACGGTGCTCCAGTATCCATTTTTATCGAATTTTAAAATAAAAGAATTTTCTGCAAGGAGACGTACGGCGCGCAGTAGCGCGGTTGAAAAATTTAAGACGAACCTCTTCCGGCGCAAGATTTGGCTACACCTTTCTTACGCTTTTTTTCTTCATAATATTAGAATCAACGTGCATCGGCAACGTGCCGCCACTGCCACGTGACGATGACGGCACCTCTATAAATACGTGCCCCCTATCCGCCACCGTCTGCGGGCCGCGCGCTGTCTCGGCTGATTGCTCTGCTCTAACAGTTCAACTGGTCACTTAAGTCCGATACGTTACTTAACAGGCGAATCAATCAATTTAAATTATTAGGCCTTTATGTATTAGATACCGTGTGTTTATAAATAATGTATAACATCACCTCCTACTTTTGCGGTAGGCCATATCTAAATGCCATTTGGACTAATCATTCCGCTTTTTGGCCGGTCGCCGCCCGAAGAAGATCTACATCCATAAAAATGCCACTAAACAATTGATCTCATTAGCCGAACACTCTGAGTTCATATTCGCGTCGTCGTCTTCGAAATATTTTGAGAAATCACTCGGAAAATCTGAGATAATTGTACCGCTTGTCAATGAGTTGATCAGATAACGCGTTTACATGTACTCGCTGGTGAATGACTTATTATTCGATCGTGCATATTTATTATTTCCTTGAGAAACATTCATCTTCTTTCATCGCATCTTGATGACACCCAGCCTTCATCTGTCTGAAGCTCGATGCTCCACGTATTCAATACTTCGTATGAGCAGACAACTTCAAAAGTTGCGTCCCGATAGTATCAGATGGTATGCTTTTACATAAATTACAATTACACGCGATTCTCATAACACGGTTTATTAAAAATAAAAAGAATAAGAATGAACTGTGATCAATGCAATCATTAGATCGGGGACGTCACTAAAATCTCATTATTTTGATAAAATCTTAGAACAATTACATCATGGAAAAAAATTACAACTGAAGATGTGCTCAATATAAAACTGAATAAACTTCAAATGGCAAAGTCGAGCGGGGTGTAAAACTAGATTAAAAAATGTTTATCAAGAAAACGAGAAACGAACAATCAAATTAAGACGAATGATAATTCGTTTACAACATTGTTCATTTATTCTAAATACTTTATAATATTATTTTTTTTTGAGTCGTGAAGTGATTACATATTATTATATTTTTATATAAGATATTAATCCACTTTCCCTCATTTCTGAGGATCGTGACCATGGGCATGATTTCCTTTATGGAGGACCATGGACATGGTTTTCATGGGAATATATAGTGCAGTAGTTTCCCGTTGCCTTCTGCACCGCAGTGTTTTTTTTTTTGTACTGAAAAGCGCTGCTGCCCGCTTCCCAACTTATATTATATCAACATCATCATCATTTGCCAGTCACAAGGCTCTCACTCGCTGAGGGCATGGACCTTACCAAACTCTCGCATGGTAGTCGAGTCCAAAGGAACCTGAGTCTCACACGTGACGTGAGGGCTCCCCTTTCGTGTCCATACCGCGGGGACCCAAGCCGTCTTGGTATGCGGTTTTTTATAAAGAGTTTCCCTCTCTTGGCCATGGCTGGAATTGGACGTACATCTTCTAGCATGTTGGTATCGGATTTTACCCTCTCAACTGTGTCCAGGCAAGTAGGAGGGGGTTTGCATCGGTATTCGTTTGTTCTCTTCTCTAAGGCGTTATCTGCTTTTAACGAGTCACGAGTGACGAGTAACGAGCAACCACACACGCACACCTATATACCGAATGCTCCCAGGCATACATATGCACATCTGACCAAAACGAGTCTCAAGTAGCCGGTCGCAAGTGATTATTAGCCCTGTCGCGCAATAGCAATCTTTTCATCATGGGAAAGACCTCCTCAGAGAGAAGTGAAAGAAAGAAGGAAGAGGAATGAAAGAAATCGAGACTAGACCAATTATTGATTATGAATTGATATTGAACAGATTAGGGTTTTCCTTCCTAGGGTAGAAATCGCGCATTTTATAAAAAATTAAAATTGATGTTTTTCATAGTTCATTTACATAAAACAATTTCCATCATTATTAGAAAATGTTTCCCATCTTTCTTCCAGTTTTTCATTAGCTTTTTAAAAAAAACTTTACCGTTTTCAATTAAAATACTCTTGAAAACCATTTGAAAATTGTAGTGGTTTTTGACTTATTATTAAAATTATAGTAATATTTCGGAAACGTTTTCTCGTAAAATGTGCTCCATGGATCTAAAGAGAAAGTAATCGGAAGGAGCAAGGTCTCGGGATTATGAAGGGTGCGGCAGAACCTCCCAGTTTAACTCTTGATTTTTTTTCTTGGGTTATTCATTTATTAGGGCGTCCATTTTTGTGGTGAGGAATTATTCCCTTAGTGGCAAACAAAATTACTTTCTTTTACAATTCCAATTGTTGACAGTAAACATCTGCAGTTTTAATAATTTGTAATAAATTATTCCTCTAGCATCCCACCAAGTGCACAAACTATTCGGAGGGTAAAATCAAGCTTGGGGGTCGTAACGGCAGTTTGATTAAGAGAAAGACGTTGACTAGTTATAGTAATGTAATGTTATCGTAAAAGATCCAATTCTCATCTTCAGTTACAATTTAGTGTAAAAATTCTTTGTCTTGACAAAGAATTGCGCGATATGTGCAGTGTACAAATTCCCATTTTTTTGTTTTACCGATAATTAATCCTTCATATCAGAATCAGCTATCCAGATCTGCCAATCTTCCAGATCTGGAAAGGGTTGAAGAGTTTCTTCATCTTTTGAGCCGGAAATAAGAAGGCGAATAGTGATGGCTTAGGAAAACGATTATTTTTAAGAACGATTTGGAAAAACTCGGGGATATCCAAAAAGACAAAAAAATGTTTAGTGCAAATCTGGTATTCTCAATTTTTATTTATGGCGTAGAAATCTGGACCATAAAGGGAAATATGAAAAAGAAAATTGATGCCTTTGAAATGTGGTGCTGGCGACGTCTGCTAAGAATACCATAGACCGCTAAACGCACAAAAGTGTCCGTTTTAAAAGAAATGGGGGTCTCAAAAGGATTCTTCGATACTTTGGGCATCTCGCCAGAAGAAACGATAGCCTGGAGAAGCTTGTCGCGCTTGGAAACGTACAAGGACGCAAGGGAAGGGGCAGGGCGCCCACTTGCTGGAGCGACCAAGTGAAGACCGCCACAGGCTCCACCGTAGTAGCTGTGATGTGGGATGCAGAATGCAGAGAATCCTGGAGAGACAAAATCACGAATTTTCGGAACGAGACGATCCTCAGACATGAGGGTCCCGACCAAAGAAGAAGAATCCTTCATCGAATCCGACTCGATCAGGGATCACAATATGTCATGATCAAATTAAGAAGGTCGTCCAGATTCAGTTGCATTTTTCAGATTTCTATTTCCCGATTTAAAATTTTGTAACTTAAATTGACATCTACGTGCTGTCGGCACTTCGCCATCGTCAATTTCTGGTTTCGTCATTTTACCCTTAACAATAATATAAATTGTATTACTCATAAATAATGCTAAACAAAGAGTTCCATTACTTAAGCACTAACTTTAAGTAATTGAACCTATATCCCGTTTTCATATGTGTCTTTAAAACAGATACCCATGGAATAAGGGAATCAGGTATAGTATGTAATTATATTGTTATCTAATGAAATCATATTTTTCCGACAAAATAATATTTCAAAAGAGTTGTTCAACAAATAAAGTCATGAATCTTATATTTATCAAGAACATGGCAATGACTACTAAAAGCCGTTGTAATATGACGATTTTAAAGCTGGCCCTGATCATTATTAAAAAATCGCCAAACGAGGATATCAATGTCAGCTGATCACACCACCTCTCGTCACGGCATTAAAAGGAAAAAAAGCAGTGGTCGAGCGCGACACGTACGCACTCACACACGAGCGCGCACGCGCGGTGGGCGGACTGCAATGTGGCCAGACGCGATGCGGATGACCAGATCGGATTGTTTGGCAACAAAACAATTAGTGTCCATTCACAGTTTGTGGCGCTCCCACGCAAACAGCGTTAAACTAGCGTAAATTACGACACGACAGATAATGTTAGATAAAAATAGACGCAACCCATGGAGTTATCACTCGCCGTAATAATAACATCATAAATCTGAAAAAATCTGTCCAACGCATGGCCAAATATACCTGCGGATGTGGCGAGTGGGAGAGGACATCTGGTGCTGAATAGGGAAATGAAGAGTGGCGCGGCCAGGGAAATAATAGTATGGTACAGATTTGATAAGAAAACACATTCATATTTTTTTAAAATAGAAGAATTTTTTAAATGCTAACATCATATTTATACACATTTTTATCTGGAAAAGCGCAATAGAAATATTAAAAAACAAATCTTTAATACCAACAAAATGCCGACTGGTGCTCGATAGAATTAACACTCAAGGACCCGGTCCCGCGTTAGTGCGGAAATTTTCGTAAACGGTAAACACCCGCTCCCGCACTAACGCGGGTTTACACGAAACGTGTTATCTAATGCGCTACAAAGGCTTTTAAAGTTTTACGACTCGACACAGTTTCATTCATTGATCTGCATGCCCATTGTGAAATATATGTCATAAGTATTTATTTATGGTTAAAAACTGTCGTTGAAATAATAGATTATTTGGATCGAAAACTTTCCAGTACTTACACATCGACTGTAACGAATATAGGTTTTTGTTTTTCATTCAACAAAATAACTTTTTTGGAATATTTATGTGGCACAACCCGTCACATCCTTTATTACAAAGCTAAAATTACCTACATACTACATAAAGATATCTATTTGATTTTTATCGTCTAAAATACAATAAATCATCATTTTCACAGCTCGAAAATTTTATTTCTTATCTAAATATTCTAATAATCTAATATAAGTATACTATACGTATAATATTTCTCCTTTGGCCAAATTATTTCCAAAAAAGTTATTAAGCATTTTTTACAGAACCGCGCAAAATCGCAAGATCGATAAAAAGATGCGGGTTTAGGTGTAAATTTCGCCTGAAAACAGTGGGTGCTTGAGGGACTATTTTCCACCGAATATGGAGGTATTTCATTTTATCTATTAATCGTCTCCACACTATTTTTTCAAAATCTCACAGAAAATATCACGTCAATATTATTATATTAGGTTTTTTTTTAACTATTTGGGACCCCAAGTTTTTGATTTTTCTCGAATAATTTTTAATATAAATCCTAGATGTCGGTGCGGTCGCAGTAGTCGGTGGGACATCGCATTGATTAGTTAAAAATCCAAAATATCTACCAAATTATGAAGCGTATCGTGAATAGCTCTATTTTTATTCTTAGAATATATAATTTCTAAAAAAAAGTCTAGTACAAGTGACATGTACCCCGAGAATTAGACGATCGGTCTGACGGCGGCGTGTCCTCAGTCTTCGGCAGTACATCGCCGGGTCGTTTTTACATCATATTAATTAATAGAAAAATCCAAAATATTGACTAAGTTTGAAACATATCATTAATAACTATTTTTATTCTTAGAATAATCCATTTTTTTAAAAAACGTCAAGATATTGATGAAGAATTCATCAATATTTACACTTGAAATTCTTGGGAAATTCTATTTTCCATTATAAATGGTCCCCATTAGGACAACGCGGCTGTTTTCCATCCACCGTGTCTAAAAACTACGTACGTAATCGTCTGTTCATTCTTTTCGCGGTCAGTTTGTTCCTGATTTCTGAGATAATAAACTTTACAGAAATTTCAAATAATAATATTTGATAATTAAGTTTAACAATTACATATCGACAAAACGAACCTTACGATATAGACATTTGTATGAGAGAAATATCATTTATCGTCAATGTTCACGAAATCGCTCTTCACACTGAGCAGCTTTTCTTTTTCAGAACGAAAATATGGTATTATAAAAGACAACTTGTATCCTTATTAAAAATATAGAAAAAAATGATAGAAATTTACGGAACCAAAGCATTTAAAACATAAAATATACGCAAAATATATAAATTTATCAATGTATGACTGTACTGTAGATTTTTTTAAATATAATCGGTTCTCAACAGTTGATATATGAAAAAGACATAAATAAAGAAAGTATTTAATAGATTTAATAGTATTTAATAGAAAAGTTTATATTTTTTTTATTCGAATAAAAGTGCTATATTCTCAAGAAAAATGTTTATCATAAAATAGCTTTTCAAGTAATGCAAATAATCATCATTGATCGACGTAGCTCGATGAAAGACCGCGAAAACAAACAAACTGTAAACAGCGCCGCCGTCGGACAGATGTCGAACAAAAGTCGGGGGCGCCGCGACGGTGGGCGCAGGCCCGAATAAATAACAATGAAAGAATTTCTGAAATATATTTATCGAGCGAAAGTCGCGCAAGATAAATGGCGTTTTTTAATATTCGCGACACGGCCAGACGTTTTCGGTCTCTGTCTTCGAACAGGGAGAGAAGGACAGCGTCACGAATCGTCGGGTATTTATTTTTAAAGAAAACTAACTTATTTCTAATAACAAACAAAATCAAGATACCTTTCAGCGTACGTGGTCGCCTTATCGTTAGATATAAATGTCAATCCATGTTCTTACCTGAAACATACAATTGACATATATAAATATGAATCAATCAACTATCATATATAGGTCATATGGGTCATAATTGAACGGTTCCTCTCACACAAAATTTGCATTGCATCTTTACACGTTCTTTTGGTATTATTAAATAACGTCGCAGCCATATGCGTACTATATACGAGTCTAATTTATTACTATCCCTGCGCATGCGCATTATTACAATCTGCGGGAACCGGGGACAACGCTGGATGTTAAACGTCCACTACTAAATCATCATTTGTTAAATTGGCTTCTATAGCACGGGTGTCAATGGTTTCGAGTCACCTCGCTCGTGATTTATTCCAATATGACAGATTCTCAATCAGTGGAGTTAAATAAAAGTGAGGGCAAAAAAAATTGCTATAAAATCAGTGAAATGGAATTTAATCCTCCGAAAAAACAATAATCGAAGTATTGCATCACAATTCAAATATTTCGAATAAAAACGCTATGATTTATATATTGTTTTTATTGCCATCATTTCCGCTGCTGTAAAAAAACTGTGCGAAAAAATTCACATATTATATAATATTGAATAATAAAATTTCATGCCACTTATGACGTCTTGGCTATTTATGAAAAAACACAGTTTCAGAAGCATCGGCAGATGGCACTAACCGCTAATCAAAAAGCAGTTTGGACAAATTGATAAACTGCACTCAATAGGACGTCGCTTGATGCAAAATGAATTTGCATTAAAAATGCGAAGAGCGCACATAATAACCGTTGATGACAGCGGCCTCCGTTTGTTCATCTTCAGCGCAAGGAGGACTCATCAGAACATTATTAACAATCTGCAGAATATGTTGAGACTCTCCTGCATAATTGATTCGCTTATTATGCAGTCAATTTTCTTGCAATTGAAGCAGTGTCATTACTAGGGCTCGACGAACTGCATTTATCCAATGCGCTCGTGCAATTATCGTCCTTGATTCAGCGAGAATAAATATTCAATCAAAATTTTGTTTAATATATGAATTTTCCGGATGAATTGCACAACGTTTCCACCACGTGGTGAGCATGCAACGATGAGTCACCGCCACATTCAGTGAGTGAGTGAGGTGGGCGGAGGTCAACAGCTCGACCGACCCGCGAGGTGGGCGAGGAGATATAGCCATTCAGTAATGGAGCCTCCTACGGAACCTTTTATGTTCAGCAGAGGAAGTTCAAACGACATCCCACTTTCCAAATCGTGCCAACAAATTTGCAGACATATCGCCGATCCCAATGCATAAAATCAACGACATATACACACTATAAACGAATCCTACATTTGCGACCTCGTGACCTCTACAGAAAATTATACCTTTTTTTCTGAATAACGACTTGAATGACATAAACGAGTCTCTTTTTATTACTGCTAAATATTTTACTACCCTCTTATTTTTGTAATAAAATTCTAAATCATATGCATATGATTTAGAATTTATCAAAAAATAATTCAAACCGTATTTATTAACATGATCATGCAGGAAAATAAAATAAAAGTATCCACTGTACTTATTCTTGTTAAATATTACACATTCATCACACAAGTGTGGACTCAATGTACAGCTATGGACAAAAAGAAGTAGGCTTGGCGTTTTTTCCCACATTTTTATTCTAAATAAATCTATAGCTGCCTAGCTTAATAATAGTTATTTTTATTTGTTTAAATGAAAGCAGTCTAACATAGTCAATAAATGATATAAAGAATCGATCGCTTACTCAAATATTAAGACTTTTGTTATATCGAGTGAGATTTATAAACGAGGTTAATTTTTTTTATTTTTAGGTTTAGATTTTAGGCAATGTAGTAATAGAAATCGCCTTTTTTATAACCTAATATACGAGTACAGTTTGTGTCCAGCGACGGTGAAAAGAGCATGCCCGTATTTTTTGTTCTGAGAATCATTGTTTAATAAAAAAAAATGTCGAAACCAGAAATTGACGAAGGACATTTCAATTTAGATTGCAAAGGTTTAAATCGCGAAATAAAAATTTAAAAGATACACCTGAATCTGGACGACCTTTTGATTTCATGATTACAAATTGAGATCCCTGGTCGAGTAGGATCCTAGGAAGCATTAAACTATAAAATAAAAATCAAACGTCCAATTTTGTTTAATAGAAAGGGTATAGTTTTTCACCGAGATAATGATGACGAAGTCGAAAACCGATATTCTAATAATGGTGGAAATTATAACGATTTTCATATAAAAAATGGGAGATTTCTTTTTAGTCTCCCTAATAGTTAAAGCTATTATAAATAGTCACAAAAATCTTATCGCAGGTGTTAAGAGGGCGCGTCAGTAGTCCAAAAAATGGTATACGACCGCTGCCACCAATTATGTTAAAGGGCGCGACAGTTGTCCAAAAAATGGTATACCACTGCTTCCACCAATTATGTTAAGGGGCGCGACAGCTGTCCAAAAAAATGGTATACGACCGCTGCCACCAATTATGTTAAGGCACCCAAGCTCACGTATCAAAAAGGTACACGACCGCTGGCGCCTAAACGTTCAAACGTCCGGTAGTTGACGATCGCTTCGAAGATCGAGATGATAGTGAAAACACGCTTTGTATTG
Source organism: Philopotamus ludificatus (assembly GCA_022495035.1). NCBI lineage: Eukaryota > Metazoa > Arthropoda > Insecta > Trichoptera > Philopotamidae > Philopotamus > Philopotamus ludificatus. Next base: position 65,761 of record JAGXCT010031863.1, read on the forward strand.
ATATTGATGTTTATTGAAGAATTGTCGTCAGTTCGATGATAGGTGTGATGAAAAGATCCCAGAGACGAATCTCTGGTACGAGATGATAATAAGGATCCCAGAGACGTATCTCTGGTATGAGAGAAATCACGGAGATGTGACTGCCATGACCGCCTGAGCGAATCACCCTGTCGACTGTCAAAAAGGCAACGACCAACTGCTGACCGACAAAAACGGAGTTTTTGTAGCAGGTATGAAAAATTAAGACTTATTGTCTATGAAAGGGATGCAGACGCTCTAATTGGTCCATCATCTCGGAAGAAAGCACATTCTATATAGCGAAAGCATAAGAACACGAAATGTGACCATTGATTTTATAACACAGGAATAAAATGACGAATGAGAGGATTGGATTGGACAGAAGAACAGAGCCTGTTTCGTTTCAAAAATAAGAGTGATGTTCCATTCACAAGAAGCGGATAATCAATCAATATAGGGTGATTTTTGGAGAAAAAGTAAAGTAAAAAAGTTTGAAAGTCAAGGCCTGCAAAGAATTAGTGTTTGTTTTGACGTCCATCGTCAAAAACGTCGTCGTTATAATGCCCCAGTCTCCGTATTCCCAAAAATTGAAGAAAAAACGACCAAACCCCATAACAAAAATTGAGTTTTAGAAGTACTTCAATGTTTGTGAAAATTGCTAGAACAGAGATTCATCTCAAAGAAGGTTAAAGACGAGCTCTACATTACCCTCATCGGGCTTGTCCAAACATACGGGTCTGAATATTAGGCTTTGACAAAACAAGATAAGCAACAACTGGATATCCGAGGATTCTGAGATGGATATTTGGAGGCGTATTCGACGACGGGGAATGGTGTATCAGATACAAGGATATACCGATCACATGTGAAGTACAGTGGAACCTCTCTTAACGAGCACCTCGCATAACGAGTAATTCGCATGAGCAAAAAAAAAAAGTGAAAAATTGTTCCCGTAACGAGCGACATTTCGCATAACGAGTGACGCAGAAAGGAGAAGTCACAAACGTATGACGCACTTGTGTGTGTTGGATCGTATTTCACAGCAAGAAGTTATGAAGTATAGTTTGGAGGAAGAGGAAGTAGCAGAGAAACAATCTTCTGACGCAATAAGAGAAATGCTGAAAGCATGGGAAACTGTTTCATCGTACATTGAAATATAAATAATCGGCTAAAACAAATGTCTCTAGACAGCTTTCTAGTAAAATAATTAATTATTTGTCATAAATTAATAAATAATAAGCTAGTTTCGATTTTTAAAAATGTTTTTATCCAGGTTGTTACGATCTTTAACAATTTATAAGCATGTAATTTTATTTGAATAAACGTTAAAAAAAATATTTCGAGTGTTTCACCCAACGAGCAAGATTCTGAAACGAATTATGCTCGTTATGAAAGGTTCCACTGTATATAAAAACATTTTTTTATTGGTAAAATGATTAAGAAACGTCTGTAGGGTTTTAGCCATTTTTTTAAATAATTAAATAGAAAAAAAAACTTTTTGCTAAAAAATCTTTTGGGCCAATACATCTGGCCCACATAGTGCAAAAGAATAATGGGACTATATCGAAGGGAACAAATTAATGAATAACAGAGAATTAATCTAGTTTACAGAAGGCATTAGATGTTTGATTATTCTACGCTCAGTAACAAGTCATTTATACATTTATTATTAAAATGTTGACCGTGCACACACAAGAAGCGACGCCAACTCAACAATTAACCCCAAAAGATAGTAGCCGGCGCCAAACGGTGCGGAAGCGATACTAAGCCTACTACGACTACTGAAAGATTGTACTCGATCAAAAACAACAAAAACACTTTCCAATACAATTTAAATTGCGGCCATATCGCCGCCTATCTCGTTATTTTAATAACACGACTATAAATAACAATGTCACATTACGCGAAACGTAATTCGTCATTTATGTAATCTGCAATCGCGAAAACATGACCACGTACCTACGCATCTCGTGCGATATGTGTATGTATTTGTAGTGAGATTCCTAATTCAGATATATGTATTACGTAAATCGAACAACGCTCTTCAATATAAACGAGTATTTATGTATTTACTATTCTCGTGTATTAAATGCAATTAATATTCTTATAAATTCACAATACATTATATATGTTTATGAAATGCAGGTGTATATTTGATGTAATATGATGCCGAGCCATCTGAAATAAAGTGAGGCAAAACATCGATTATGATGTGCATAAATTTCTATATCGATTATTATAATAAAAAATATAAATATTTCATGTGAATTCATATGAGGACTGAGGATATGCTCAAATTAATGTATTCAATTCGTCGTTGTTTTTTTTTTCGCCAAATCAAATTAATGAACATCAACAAATTTTGCGATAAATTAACACGCAATTAAAAACCTGATAAATCGCACGTATGCTACTTTTGCAAATATATATATGCTTTGATTAATAATACGGATATACATTAAATTGATTAAAACATAATAAACACAAACCTGGATCAATCTGGCATCACAGATTGTTACAAATAATATAACAATTATGATTTTTATGAATATATTGCATATATTCGAATTTCTAATAACTTCGATGGTATCAATACATAATTATACACTGATGCAAATCTTGATTTTATCAAGAAAATAATATATACGTTTTATGCTTAATCTTACGTGTGTATATGATATTTGCATCGCCATATCAATTTTCATATTTTACACAAATCGACTAAAATATTACCTCATCGTATATATAAACTTTCCATAAATGACACTGATAATTATGCAAGATTATAAAAATACGACAAAGTTAAGTATTGCAATTGCACAAAAAGTAATAAAATATAACAAGTACTATTGTGATTTGTTACAAATAAATACGGGATAAGTCATCTATTTTTATCGAACCTCTTATGTTGGCTGTAGTGTATATATTTTTAAATATCAGGTACTTTATGATGCAATTAAAAGGTCAAAAGAGGTAGATATACAATGTAAGTACTTATTATATTGGAGAGTGTGAAGCTGATAAAACGACGCTGGCCTACTAAAGTACGATAAGCACTTGTGCTCCAAATAAAAACTATTGCAAACAATCGACATTGCATTATTTGCAATTGCAACTCGATCGATAAACACTTAAATTAGAAGTCATCGACCTTTACATAAACGGCGTAGAACCTCGATTTACACGGAATTAAGATCAAATTGTCAACGGTCATAAAAATGAAAACATTAACCTTATTCATCGACATAAAAAATGCATTTTTCACAATTAACCTCTGGGATGCATTATATTAATAATATGTTAGCCCAAATCCATTCGAGATTCGAAGAGATCCTATTTATAAGCGAAAATAGATCCTAAGCATTTCAAGTCAAGTTTTATTTAAAATGGATTATTCATAAAATTATTTATAAAAATAGTTTATGGTGATAAATATGCTTCAGAATTTGGTCGATATGCTAGATTTTTTAACTAATCTCTCTTTTTCACTCGCACTCGGCACATTGTACCAGATGCGAGCGAGAAAAAACATCGGTCCGTGACAACAGAAGCAAATATTGTTGTTTTTAATTTTTTTTTCTCGTAATTCCAGACAATAAAAGGACAATGATTACATATAATATTAAACAACGTATGTAATAATTGTGTTAGTTAAAAGCGATTGGGTTCAGATGGTACTTATATACACCCATCCCTCGCTTAGCACGATACTCGGATAACACGGTTTCGCTTTAACACTATTTCAGTTTTGTTAAAAAAAAAAAAATCGATTAAATCTTGCTTTCTAGACGTACGCACGGCTGCGGGAATTTTTAAGAATAAAGGTTAGGGCAGAGGTTCCCAATCTTTTGTGCGCCATCCTTTTGTGCTCGCTTCTTGAGAAAACGAGCACTAAAGGATGGCGCAAAAATTTCTAAAATTGGGAATTCCAACAAATTTGCCGAATTGTTTAATTGAATATTTTGCGGCGCCCTTATGACGACACCTTGGGAATCCCTGAGTTAGATCTGGACGACAACCCTCCATTTTAAACGTAAAAAAAATAGTACATCTGAAATAAATATCTTTTATTTATGTTCATAATGTTTCAATGGATGTTTCAAAGCTGGAAAGCGGGCAGCAGCGCTCTTCAGTATAAAAAACCACTGCGGTGCAGAAGGCAACGGGAAACCACTGCACTATATATTCCCATGAAAACCATGTCCATGGTCCTCCATAAGGGGAATCATGCACATGGTCACAATCCTCAGAAATGAGGGAAAGTGGATTAATATCTTATATAAAAAAAAAAATATATAATAATATGTAATCGCTTCACGACTCAAAAAAAAATGTTTCAATAAATTTTCTATCTACCCATATCTTTAATATTTCTAAAATAGAACATATCCTCTCTTTTTCATACATTTGTTAGTCTCGCTTAACACGGTTTCGTTTAACACGGTCATCTAGCAGACCCTATCTTCCGTGTTAAGCGAGGGATGGGTGTACATTAATACCCCCGATAACGCGAACGTTGGGACCGCGTTATTGGAACAACGCGTTATCAGGATAATGAAGCACATACAAAATTTAGGGTTACGGGTATTTCGTAAAAAAATACAAATCTGCCATAACTAAGAACAATATAAAAAATAATTATGAATCTTAAAAGAATGAAATATTCGGTTGCCATGCATGCGATCTACATCCGTGGCTCATTGTCTACATCAGGCTTGAATGGTGAGAAATATGCCGAGCACTCGCACACATGAGGACATAGATATGTGCGAGCGAGATCAACACACATGCTAAACGGCATAGTGTTTACAGTCGAACTATGCATGTATAGAATGCGCTCGCGTTATTAGAGTGACTGCCGCGATTTATTTTGAAATTAGCGCTATTGTGGGTATTACTGTATAACCTTCCGGTGATATCTATACGACACTGATGAGGGATCATCACCCATCATACACGTCGTATAGATAAATTCCCAAATGACCATACATTTTTAGAGTTCTAATATGCCTGATTTGTACCGCAAAATTGACACATGACGGTCACCCTATGGCAGAATAAGTGCATCTCGCCCCATGGCGATGGAATGATGCATTGTAATTGTAATTGATACGACAGACTGGGGCCATATCTGAGCCGATTTTAAAGGCACTCATTTCCGAGCCCACGGCTAAGACATCAAACGTAATTTTAACAAAATGATTTATGACTATTTTGCGTCGGGCTCTCGTTGCAAATATGCGCCATAGCCCTTTCCAATAATTTAAAACGCATCATATTATTCAGATGCACAATCAATCATTTGCGAATGTGACCTACATGCAAAAATATTTTTCTATACCATTACATGCGTGTGTATATAATTATTATGCAATTAAACAAGCTTCCGTATGACCTTAAAAAATGAATAAATAAATTAATGAAATATTAAGAGTATGGCAAGGCTATTTGTCCAACAAGACGTTGCATCAATAAATGAGATCTACAGCCTGTCTAATATAGTCATCGCGCTAGAATGAGCCATAATCACCAACCATCATTACATACCATAATATATTTCATAAAGAATACTTCCCTGCTACCGCTTATAATAATATGGAGGAATCATTTTCAATTTATAAATTTTTTGCGTAAATATTTTAGATTGAATTATCTAACAAACAAAAATGTGATCCTATACGTTAACACGCCATTTTATAAACTAATCAGTATAAATGTGAGTATTATAAGTGAAATATGCGATAATACGCGGATTATTATAAGCACTACTAATATATAAACTTATGTATTATAGTTCTATAAATATCTATGTACTACCCATCCACGTAATCTGTTCGCTTATTATCTTAATCCCTCGCTATAGATTTCATAATCTTAAAAACTTACAACGTAATCCTGACTCTAATGTTTATTATGAATTTATTTTAAACCTTAAAACGTTCCGATAATCATGATATTATGTATAAAACACAAGAGTAAACTAAACACTATGACAAAACTATAGCAAATAATATTATGTTTTAAAACGCAAAAAAATGTTTAGTCAATTTTGGAATACCCTGTGCTATAATCATGGCCTGGCTTAGTCTAAGCCGGTTTTTGGCGTCAAATGCCAATTTTAAGATTACATTAGACGCGCCGTTTTATTTCGAATTTGAATCCGATCGTCGCGACGCAATTGCGTCCTTGGCCATATGGTTCCAAGGTACATTTATCAAAGCTTTGTTTTGTGAAAATATGGCTATATTTAAGATTATCACATTAAAAAAATACCACTTGAAATGGCCTTCTTTTATTAGATATTAATTTATACGAGCGCAAAGAAAAAAATCTTTAAAAACTTCAAGAGAAACTACCAGTTTCCATATACGCGCGAGTCGTCTTACAACAAATATTATTGTAGTATTCGCTGTTTATGGCGATGTAGCTGATTAATTTTGCTTCAATCTAAGATGTATATATGGTATGTTGGCTTAATTAAAACCACTATAAGGAAAACACCAAATAATTATTTTAAATGGTCCGTGTATACCATAATGCAGGTTTTCAATGTCAATACAAATCAGTTTACTAACCTAGCCGTGCCGATGGGGTCTATTTGGGACCCCAAGTTATTTATTTTTCTCAAAAAGTCTAAAGTATAAATAATATATTAGGTTGAGTCATAAATAATTTCTGATTTATAATCATACTTTTATTTTACTTTAAAAAATGTACAAAATTGTATTAACGCTATATGAGCCGCAAGGTTTTACATCAAACCTAGCCTGGGGGCCGCATGGTTTTCAAGAATTGGCAAAATATTAGACAAAATAAGACCTTTAAAAGAAATCACATAGCTTTATAATGTATAAATCTGTGGTCAAATAGTAGAATTACATTGTGCATGGCATGTTTTTTCTGATGACGAAGTGAGGGTTATGGCTCTCAGGCCAAAAGGCGTGAACGGCTCATAACGCTTGGCTACAGCATCACGCCTTTTGGCGTGAACGGCTCATAAAGTGTTAATCTATTACGTATTCACCACTGTTAAATAAAACCTTCCCCCAACTTATGGGTTTAGACTGAAAGAAAGTATTGAGGGCCTGATTGACTCGCTCATCATTAATGATAAAGTTTTTCCATTCAAAAAATTCTGTAATGGAACAGAGTGGATGTGGCAAAAGAGACCAGTTGAGTACCAGATTTTTTTGATGAGTCACTTCTGGATGTGGTATGGCCTTTATCGTGTAACAGGATAACGCTTTTCCGATTGACGAGTGCAGGACGCTTTTCCAGAAGTTTTTCATGATTTTTTTGCAGCTGCTGAACGTATGTATCGATAATAATTGTTTCCTTGCGATTCATCAGCTCGTGGTGCATTATTCCTCGACGATCCCACCATACACACAATAAAGTTTTCTTGCCATGAATATTGGCTTTAGGGTCCGGTAGAAGTGGTTGATCCTTATCCAACCATTTTCTTTTGCAGACAATATTTTCATAGGTGATTTATTTTTCATCGCCTGTTATTGTCCTATCCAAAAAAGGCTCGATTTTATGGCTGCATTATTTCGGTCACTGAGATTATGTGGTACCGTATGCTTAACTTGCTGACTTTCCCCAAATTTTCCAGGTGGCGATAAACTGTAGATTGTGACATATTGAATCTCACTGCCATCTCCCTTGTCGTTTGACGTAGATTTTGTTCTAATATCGAAATTTCGAGGTCGGAATGGCGACCCGCCATATTCGTTCATCTTTCGAAAACTCATCTCCGGAATGAAATATCACAAACCAATTTCTAGCTACCCGATCGGTTATCAGGCTTTCATCGTATACCCTGCATAGCTTTTCGGCCACCGCTCTAGCACTAGTGCCTTGTTTGAAAACAAAAATCCCCTTCTCGAGTGACTCACTGCGTAAATCTAAACAATAGAAACTGTCTACCTGAATCGGAAGATATCATTATAGAATAATCATTGACCTTTATTGTACGCTATTGCGAAAAAAATAAAAACAATAATATTCACTTCTGTTGCCACGGGCGCGTTGTTTTTTCCGCGCTCGCATGCGGTACTAGGTGCCGAGTGCGAGTGAAACCGTGCGATTGACACGTGCGGCGAGTGCTAAGTGTGCAGCCGAAAGCGTTGTCATTTACGCGTCATATTGATTAGTAAAAAAATCCAAAATATCGTCCAAATTATGAAGCATATCATCTTTATTCTTAGAATGATCGATTTTTTTAAAAAAAAGTCAAGATAATAAATATTAAATAATTATAAATGTATTGCTCAAAATGCTTACATATTTTATTATAAAAAATGTAGTCAATGTCAATTATCATTGCATCAACACACTGACGGATCATACCACGATTCAAACAACATCGCCACCAATTTATCCAACAATTATAAGCGTGGCAAAAAAAAACTCTAGACATGTCTGTCGCATAATTCAATTCTCATTCGAGCGGTCTCATCTCAATTGCCGCGAGTCGATTGCATCATAATACGGGGAAGTCGTACGGCTATTAGGTCACAATCGTAAATCGAGGAATGTGCGCATTGCCGTGGACAAGTGCGCGGTGTCGTTCGAGGCCGGGCTATATATAGGACAGGGAGCCCCTTCGGACCCAACCACTGCTATTTCCATCAGCAGCGCACTAGGGTCCACTGCCGAACCTAACCTAACCCAACCTGCACATAACGGCCCACGACCTAGCCCAACCTGTCGACGGTTCTAGCCTATCATAATAATTTATGCCGACATTCTTTGACCAACGCATATGGGTTAAATGGCCGTAAACCTACGCTCCGTCGGAATTTAAATTCGTAACTGTTCAACCAGAATGAAATGTGTTGTGTGTATAGTATTTTTTTTCTCTCAATCAACTGCCGTGCGTAATGATACCTTTCATTTACTTTAATCGTCGCGCACGCCACGAACGCGGCGCGCATGCGCGGTTAAACATCGTGTTGCATACCTTGAAAATTTCCATCGACATTGTTGTCTTATGACCGACAACGTTTACAAGTGTCGTGTAATTGCGAAATATTATCTCAAAAAAAGAAAAAAAAACAATATCACGCCTTGATGGTGACATTGATTTGTTCACAGGAATGATTTTTTTATTATCTATTCGAATTTCTCAATAATTTTATTATATCATTATATTCGAATTCCCATTGGTCAATATACTAAAATAAAATGATTCTCCTAATTGAATATATTGTCCGCAATTGCGAAAAAAAATAAAAAAAAACAATATTCGCGTCTGTGGCCACAGGTGCAATGTTTTTTCTCGCTCGCATCCGGTACGCTATGCCAAATGCGAGTCAAACGTATACTAGTGACAGGTGCCGCGAAAATTTGGCGGTCGGTCTACCCGCGGCGGGACATTGACAGCTTGGAGGTAATTACAATCAAATTATGATTGTTAAAGTTAATTACCAATAAGCGCAGAAGTATTCAGATGGGTGACTATCGAATACTTGAGTGGCTAACAGAGGGTGGATGATGATTTGATCTTCATTCCCCAATAAAAAAAAAATAATTCGTCAGTAATAAGAAGGCCTCAGCATAAAAAATTACTGCGGTGCAGAAGGAAACTGGAAACCACTGCAATATATATTTCCATGAAAACCATGTTCATGGTTCTCCGTAAAGGGAATCATAAACATAGTCACGTTCCTCAGATATGAGGGAAAGTGGATTAATAGTTTATATGAAAAATATAATAATATGAAATCGCTTCACGACTCAATAAAAAAAAAGTGTCATTTACGCGTAATATTGATTAGTAGAAAAATCCAAATTATGAAGCATATCATGTATAACTATTTTTATTCTCAATAACATATTTATAAAGAATTCATCAATATCTTGATTTGAAATGCTTGGGGTATATTTCCATAGTAAAAATAGACCCCTTTGACGACGCGGTTGGTTTCGAGCCGCCGTGACGAATCATAAAGCCGTAGCGATTGGTTATACTTTATATAAACTACTAATCCACTTTCCTCTGAAGAACGGTGATCAGCGCATATGCCTTCCATTGAGAAACCACGATGCGGTTTTCTATAGGAATACATAGTGCAGTGGTTTCCCTTATTTTTTATACTGAAGAGCGCTGCTGTCCGCTTTTCATCATATATTTTTGTTATTTTTTTATGAAATGAAGATCGTCAGCCTCCACTCCATCTCTTTGTTGATCAGCATCACTCAGAATCCTTTGGAATGGTCATCCATCCGCCGTCCTTATGGCCAGTCTGTGCGGCGCACACAGGTGCCGGAAGATTATTCTTCATAAAATCACTTCTCAACGTTTTCTTTATCGTAATTTTCAAGCTCTTGTAAAATCACTATTAGCTCATTTATTTCAGGTATATCACTTCGTCTCAGTTACGGCAGAATGAAAAAAAAAAGAATGATTTTTTCTTCATGATCATACGAGTATCACTAACTTTATTTCATTCAATACCTGCATAGCTTCCAAAGAATATAAACCAGTGACATTTATAAGTATATTAGTTCGATTCATGCAAGAATAATCCGCAAACCTAACCATTCGCTCAGGGATGATCATGTGTTTATTGTAACTTATCCATAACTAGCTCCATACTATCACGAACTCTAGGCCTGGGGGAACTCGCCCCGTCGGGAGGCCAAGACTTCGGTGGAGAGTCAGGGTTAAGGCGGACGCGTCTCTGTTGAGGCTTGGGCGATGGATGGAGGAGGCCCAGGACCGGTAGAGATGGCGTAATGCCATTTAGGTGACAGGGACTCATTTCGGGTCCTATAGACGGGGAAATCTATGGATTCTGTGAATCCTACATGGCATTGCCCACTGGCCTGAATTAAATATGAGTTTTGGAATTTAGTATACATAAACATAATGCCATAATTCATCCACCATCACATAATAAAATAAAAAATATACCCATAGACACTTTTACATGCTTTTTTGCATTAATCCGCTTTTGTACTCATTTTCAGGAACTGATTATATACGAGCACCGCGCGTATTTGTACACAAATATTACGTCTTAAACTTATCTCTCCGGTATTTTATGCATACTCAATTAAAATAATATATGTAATAAATATTATATATACGCGGAATTTTTAACAAATTAACTCTTATCTCACAATGAATTTGTAAAAAAATATCATTTTAATGATTAATAATGTTTACATTTATGTTTGAAATGAGAATAAACATTGTTAAACAGTTTGGGTTGACAAATTTTAATGTCACAATTATTATAAACACTTTAACAAATTAAATATATAATATTATTAATAAAATTCAATGTGCCTGATAAAAGAAAAAGAGAAAGAAAAAGAAAAAAAATAATCTACTTTCCTCCCTCTTCCCTCCTTAAAGCGAGCCGCGGTCTTTCGATCCTTTCTCGCGATCAGATAAATTTTGGACATTGGAGAGTAGGGAATTTTGGGATTAATGATTTTTTATTTTCGAAATATGTAACATGACTTGACAAATATAAAAATATTATTTACAAAAGTATGTTAGTATTGATCATTATTTATGGTGTGATTTAAATTATATATTGCATATATATTTGTCAAATGAAATGACAACATTATTGGAAAAGCTAAACGCCATACAGACAATTACAGAAATGCATTGAAGATTGGAAAAAGCACTGACACAATTGTATTATGGAATACTTCGAAAGGGACAATAATATTGATTAATAAATAAAGATTTTTTGAGGTAAACTTTTTGTCATAAACAATTCTTGTATATGACAAAAAATTACATGTAATAAAGTGGCGATTATATATAAGAAATAAATGAAGCACAAGAATTATCTTCATTTTTATCCTAATTTACTTCTTAATCTGACTCTTAAGATATTGTATTGTAATGAAAAATATTATAAATTTATAAATGTTCGATATATATAATTTTAAAGTTTATTTACATAAAATCTGCACAGGTTTCGCGCTCAACCGAGCGTTAATTTTTATTGCACTCCAACAACGTATTTCATATTTTCATGAAAATTTGATCGCCATTACATGTTTTTATATAACGCAGCTAGATTAATATAAAAAAATACTTGTTATTTCATTAAATATATTTTTCAATTTTAATTCGTGCGTCTGCGAATCGAGGCTTGAGAGCCGCTAATTTACTGATATGATCGCGGTAGTTCATTGAGACCGACTGTTACAACAAACAGCTCATTCATAGTGGAAGGAGTGGGGCTCATTAATGAAACTGCTTGCGAAACGACCATCTAAAAATGTGGCAAATAATAAATACACGGCTAAAAATAAAACACAAAAAAAAACCTTTTGCAAAATGTTCAAATTAGAACCGAGTGCTCTCGATCGGATATCGGAGAAACAAAAACTTGTAAAAATATTTTTAAT